>KZ061600.1:154498-174584 GCA_002091835.1 Anopheles maculatus
TACGGATAGCCGTGTTGGTGTTGATGGTAGAATCGTGCAAGCTCAGCACAAAGTTTTCGCGCAACAATACCAACCAATTGTCAGCCGCTACCCAGGCACCGTACCGTACGCACCACAGCCACAGGTTTGCAAAGAGCCGAGCACTGGCAAAGCTGTTGCGCTGGGTCAGGAAGGATTCACGATTTTTGAAGTAGAAATTCTCACACCTCCGGTACGACTCGATGCAGCAGCTCGTATCGAGCAGAACATCGAGACAGATCGCATAGTACCAGATGTGGCCGGTACGGTACTGCTGGTGGATGATCAACTTTTGGAGCGTCCAGAGTGTTTGTACCGTCTCGGCGATTCGTCGATTCGATAGCAAAACTTCACAAAGAATGGGAATGATGTCCCATTCGCACGATTGGTACTGCAACCTGTCATTTATCTGCAGCACCACTTTGCCAAGCTCGATCGAAAGAACCTTCTTCGAACGTATGGTCCTGCAAAGAGTATGTTGAAACAGAGTAACGCAATCACTCGGCCAAAACAAACCCTTTTTAGCACGATCTTACTGGCAAAGAAAAAGTGCCGTATAGAAGCGGACAACAGCATCCAGGTAGTCCGCATCGATTCGACGCACGTTCTCAGCAACAATCTCCAGCGAACGTTCCTGCATCCAGGCTGTGCTTTCCGAGAATCCGACATGATAGGCTGTGAAAATATCAAAACCCGAGAGCATAAAACTCCAGCTTCATAGCAAAGCAGCACCAGTTTACCTGTGTGGAAAAAGTTGGCAAATGACTTCACCAACACTGTGCTACTCTTCCGGTGGCGTAGCGCATGCTTTAAACCCCAGATAGCGGCTAACGTGGCTCGATCCCAGTCACGCAACTTCACAAACAGTTTGTGCATACCATTAAAGCAACTAGCGATCTGCGATACGATCAAGCTATAGAAAAGACTTTTGACAGGCGGCGTTTTTGCTACGCCAAATTGATCCAGATATTGTTTCACCTTCGTCAAATAATATGTGCTCTTCAATCGTACCAAAGAGCTGTTTGCAGATGTAAACCAATAAAAGCTTCAATATCATAAGGTGCATAAGGATCTGCCAAAAGCTTACCGGTGACGTGGAAAATTCATTCCTAGCGTTCGTGAAGCACGATAGTACAGCTCTAGGGAACGTTCAAACTGCTCCAAACAATACCTTCCTTTCGCTTCTAGCGTATACAGACGGCCCTTTAGGTAGGTGACGAGTGCAATGTTTTCTATCGTATCAATTTGCTGTAAAGAAATGCGTTGCTTGAAGGTCATACTTTTGACATCTTAAAACCGCATACCGTCATCAGTTTTGCTGCATCCTCAAGAATAGAGATCGCTTTCGGAATGTTGGATAGTTTGATGCAGATCCGTGCCCATTCGATGTTAGCTTCAACACATTTCTCCAACATACCTGCACCTTTGCTATGCAACACTATCTCGCTAAACATACTGTAAAGGATCATGTTACAGTTGCAGGACACAAAACTGTACGCTTTATAGCTAAGAACCGGTGCACGCCGCGATGAGCTACGGCGCCGTCTAAAGCAATCGAATATCATTGATTCTGTAACAATAGTGAGAATCGCCAGGTAAGCTCAAACAGCTTATGAAGCAGAAGCACAAAAGGTATCTTACGCTGAGAGGAGTACAACGAAAATCTCTGTTGAAGATAAGGATAAGAAATAAGCGAGATTTAGTAGTGATTGACTCGAGTACTCTTCGAACACTTACACTCGTACTATACTGTAGTAACATTTCATTGCCGTCCGGTTCTTCCAACCTTTGACAGCCAACCTGTACTTCGTACGTTTCTTCACAGCTCATCAGGTTCTTAAACGGCACGGCGCCACAAGAATTACATCTACAAACGTGACAAACATTAACGTTAACGAAATTGGTCGCCACATACGCCTGCAGCGTTTTTGCCCAATGGCATCTTACTTTTTTGTTTCACTTTCAATAAACTCCAATGCATTGCTGTGGTACTGCTTTTTCTGCTCCACTGTTACCAAATTATACACCGTGCTATGGAACTCGCTAGAATTGAATTTCGAGTATCCGCAAACCGCATACTTTGGAAGATCTTTGCAGGCACCTAGAAGAAACAGCAGCAAATGCTGTATATATTTGCACGGCCATACTAATAAGCCTTTCGACACGGCCAGCACTACACTTACGATCTATATCCAGAGCAATGCAGGCGCATTCACCGCGTCCTACCCAGCTGCTGTTCACATTCCGCTGCGCTAACCGGAAACCTTCGCTAAAGTCGCCGATTGCGCACGACAGGATTTGAAGGTCAAACAGTTTCTTCATTGCTGCTCACAAGTTCCAGCAAAGCACCGGCGGGAAGCCATGAAGGAAGAAGGAATGGTTGCGCATGAGAACATTACGTGTGAGCTAGTAGAGCTGGGTGACGGAATTTGGTGAAAATTTCGGTAACCCGCACCAGCACCAGATCAGCAATGGTAATTGACGAAACCGCACGAATTCCGAGACGGTGTTCGGCTACTGCATCTCCATGCAGCGCTAGACGAATTGCAAAACGGGCGTACCCTGCGCACCACACTTCCTTTACGCTAATCACGCGAAATCGGCAGCTAGACGACATTATACTTACCGATTGCGACGTCCCATTCACTCTCGGTAGCCATCGTGTACATTAGCGAGGCGCGCAGAAACTTTTGCCCCAAAAAGGCGGCACATTTGCATACGAGCTGCTCGAAGGCGGACAGCGAATCGTACAGCATCAGATGGAACGCTTCCAGGTTGCGGGAGGTGTAGTAATCCTTCGTGTCGACCGCGTCCGTCAGGTACGCAACGTCTACGATCTTGTTGAACAGTGCGGGTGTCTGATCGCCCGGATACAGCAGTGGATCGCCAATATCGAACGACGACTCGAACAGCCGCCAGTCGGAGAGGCTCGGCCGGAGTGTGGAGCTGGACTTGATGCTGTCCCGCTGTAGAAACGACGAATCGCAAAACACGTACCCTTCCGTTTGGGCTTCACAGTAACCCATACGCTTCACGCGCAGGATACCACTCTGACGTAAGCATAGGAGAAACGTGTTGATCCAGCCTGGATTCCCGTTGCTGATAGTGTGCAATAGCCTAACGGTGGGGGGGGTAAAATAGTAACGGTTAGTAACGATTGCTTCACGGTAAACGGAACGACTATATGCAACCGGCGATGCAACAAGAGATGGCTACATCATCGCATCAAGAAAGCAAAACAAAACCCCTCCCCTCTTATTCAACTGCCAATTCTACCCCCGAACCTGACATGCATGTAACGGTCTTACGTATACATCTGATCGAACCTCTCTCGCCGTTCTATTGCACAACACAATATGCCGATATTGACAGCCGTAACGAACGCTTTCTCTTCCTGATTCAGCATGCAGCTCTTATATCAGAACCGCAACAACAGCACAACTGGGTTGCCCCCATCAATACCGCGTTTTCTCTCCTTTTGCATACTGGTGAAAAACAAAAGTCTGTATTTCATTTGCCTAAATCATAACTGTTCCCCCGGTTAATCCGTAACCAGCCAGAGGTGGTACTATGTTAATAAAGCACTAAACGGTGCTTCGTCAAGTTCGATCAAGCTGCACCGCATCTACAGCAAAGTGCGCTTTCAGTCTCACTTAATGTATGCCTCAACTAACGGCAACTATCGGCATGGTGTTCGGTGAATCCGTCCTACTACCACTGGAAAATCAAAAGCCGAACACCAAATTGAGCTAGAGCTTTTGTCTAGCGCAAATGTGTTATGTGAGGATAGCGCTCCTTCTACATGGTCTTGATGCATCCCGATCGCTGATCCGCAGAGATGGTGACGAAACAAGCGGCAGCTATCGATGTACCGCACCGCATCCCGCTTTTTAATTGTGTGCAAATCTATACATTCACGTTCGCGCTCAATAACTTCCAGCCCTCCGTTCAGCCCGATCCCTTTTCTTGTCTCCTTCTCCTTCGCCCGTTTGAAGAACATGGAGTGGTAAATAAGGCGATTATAAAACATGCCAACCGTATGCACTGTTCTAAGTCGTCACGTGCGGCGTGACTGCAGCACATGGGTAGATTGTCGTTGGTACCAGCTGTTGATCCAGAAACACGGTTCGAAATAAAAACAAATATTTTTCAAACACCTCCTCACCGCAATCAGCTCACAGCCGACACGTGACACACGTCCCCATTCAAACGCGAACCCAATCCTCCCGTCTGCTAGCACCGTGTACACCCCCGCATTAACCACCCCTTCAACGTACCGTTCCAGGTCCAGCGGAATAGCATTAACGTTCAGAAATTGGCAAGCGACCGCTTTGTGTAGCAACGTTTCTATCGGCGGCAGCTTCACTTGGCACACATTGGGACTGTCGAGTACGCGAATGCGTATCGGGCTCAATCGCTTCTGGTACCCGACCGTTAGCACCGTAATGATCTGTGGCATTTCCCAGATGACGTCAAATAGATCGAACGATTCGTCGTCTATGAATTCTGCGTCGTCGATTATCAGCACCCAGAGGTTTTGAAATGTCTAGACAAAAGGACGAAACGAACCGTTCACGTGTTACAATTCGAAAATAGCTTACCGCGCCTGGCGGGTATGCAATGCGCATGGCAAATTTATTACAGCACTGAATTGCATAACTGCCGGCGCAAAACCAAAACTACTTGCCTTTTGACACAAAAACCGGAACAGCTCTTTTCGAGCGGAATCCTTTTCCGTTTGGTTTAACGTGGCAGTCGCTTCCGTTTCGATAAAGTTCGTGCCAAGAATCTCGTTCAGAAGCGATAAGTGTTGCTCCATTTTATGCTCCCGTAGGTACAACTTCATGCGGTTTTGTCTCGTGACGGTCGTTATCGTTTCGGTGAATCCAAGTGGTCGTGAAATGCAAAGACTAGCCGCGGAGTATGGTTTCTGCAAAATAAAGGATTAGCAAAACAAAATAATTCTGCTAGCTAACAATATGCGTACGCTTCCCGCACCTTCGAATCCTTTAAACTAAGCGAAAAACATAACGAGCTTATGTGTTTGTTTCGTAGCGCAATGTAGAAAAACTCATTCACCAGACGCGTTTTGCCCATCTGCGCCTCACCGCGTATTAAAAGGCAATTTTGAATCCACTGATCGTTTGGGAAATCGGAGCGAGTACACTGTTGAGCAATCACCATACCATCGTCGATCATTTCCTGAAAAATTTCGATAAACTGATCTCGATCCACCAGCGGGTAATTGTAAATCGTTGGCTTCAGCAATTCGCGTTCCCTGTGACAATGGAGTAGCATTAGACGAGATCGTTTGAGCGTCGGCAAAACTTACGCAATAAATTCTCGAAACTCATAAATCGGTCCAACGTTGTGCAATCCTTTTAGCTGAATAGCATCTTGCAGCGTAAAGTGAGCCGGGTCCAGTTTACTCATCATGAAAGTACTCTTGTCGCAGGTCACCTTATGTGGGTAAGCCATCATCAACCGGGCCGCTTTGTTAACGTGTACACCGATCGCAGAATATTCGCGCCGTACCGTGTGCCCAACGATACCACAGTAAGCTATGCCAGTGGTAATGCCGATCGAGGCCGAAATGATCGATGGATTTTTCGCGTACGTGTCCTGTATTTCGCAAGCACAGTGCAACGCAAGCTGACTGTCCATTTCGTGCTTCAGTCCGCGCAATCCAAATATAATCAGGAACATAACATCCTTGTCGAACAGGGAGAGTTTATTTACGATGCCTTCGTATCCTTCGACGATCCTAAAGTTTTGTAAGAAGATGTTTGAAAGTTACGAACCTGCATATTTATTACATCGGGTTTTCTGTACTTGCAAACGGTGGTGAAAATGGAGTTAATTTCCTTAATCAGCGCGGCAACATCCCGAGGTTTCAATACGATGTTCAAAAATACCGTAACAATTTGACGCATTTCGGTCAACAGTTCGAGCGGTTCGTTGTTTTCAACCGCATTCAGCACGGGTTTTATGAGGAACTTTTGTAATGATGAAGACACAATGTGTGGCGTCACATACTTGAGACGAGGACGAACTAAAATGAAATAAAAAGGACTCTTAAAATCTGAAACGAATGGTTTGTCCTTAGCTCGGACCCTACTGGCAATCATTTCACTGTCAATCTTAATTGTATCGTCCTGCACAAAAAGATCTTCGCCTTCTTCATCATCCCGGTACGATACATCGACAAAATTTAATCGCTTCGTCGATCGCCAATAGCTGGTGAATCCTTTAATCTTAAGATGCATCCTATCCGCACAAGACTCCCAAACATATTCATTGTCGTGGATGTAACTCCATGCTACATAGATAAATATAAAACACAAAACACTACTTCTGTCATTCCTCTGATTAGTAGACACCTCTGTCACACTACTCACCATAGTGTGTAACAATGATATCGCCCGCCAGTGCCATTCGTTCCGCCAGCTTCACTTTCCACACCGGCTGACCGGCAACAACGTAATGGGAAAAGGATTCATCTCCCACCAGTGAAAACTGTACCTCACCAGCAGAGATAGCGATCTTGTTCCGCAATGTTACACCGACGTCTGTTTTGTACCGGCCGTAGGATAGCTGTATAATGATCGCTGTATCGATCGCACGATGTATCGCATCCGGCAAGGATACGGACGAATTTGCCTTGAACAGCACCAGCATGGCATCGCCGGAAAATTTGAGAATGTCTCCGCCATGACCTAGTATTTCATTCACGATTCCACCAAGGTAAGTGTTTAGAACTTGGGACAGTTTCGAAGCGCCACCATTTTCAGGATTGTGGTACAATTCGGAAAGATCGGTAAATCCTGTAAATTAAAAAAAAAATGTGTACTGAAACTTTATTTGTGCCAAATAGTGTTACAGAGGCCCGCTTTTGAAGAATGTGGAGCTCGACTACCATTAAATTTTCAATGAACATAAGTTTACTACAGATACCTTATTGGATTAAATTAAAAGTATTCTACAATTCCCCAGGTCGTTCAACAGTTAGCTGGGACCTTAGTCATGACTGTTAATAAATGTTTTTGTAATCTTATAAACTATTCCTGGCAGTAGAGGATTTAGGTCCTTTGGGGCTTGCGGCTTCCAAGTCCGCCCACGATCAGTCGCTACTCTGTATTGGCTACAAATTGATTGGGATACAATGAAGTTTTTCCAAACCCTTCTATCGGCATTGTATGAGGTCGGTTGGGAATCTTTTAGGTGAAAGACCTACTCAATCTTCGGCCAAAGATGGACGGTGTGTTTTGTCTAACGAAAATTCATGTTGTCTTAGACATTTTCTCGATTTAGACAAATATTCTTTAAGTAGGGTACATTAAATCTAGCCTCACAACGAAAAGTTGATAAACTTTTGGTTTTGTTCATCAGCTTCAGTATTTTAAGAATTGTAAACCCAAATCATACGCAAAAGGATTGTTTTGATTTTTTTTTCTGTAAAATTAGTTATCAATACTTCACGTATTCTTGTCTTCATCATCTCAGGAAGATAAAAAGGATAAGTAACGAGTTTGCTTAGCAGCAGATGGTGGGATAGGCCTTCATCGAAAAAAAATATATATATATTAGCTACCCTATTTGACGACAGACGTAAAAAGAAGAGCATCAAATTCGGACACTAGATCAGCGCAAGACGATCGATAGAACGAATCAAAAGAAGAACTTAAATAAGTAATGAACAGCATAACTTGCGATTACGCACCTCGCACATCGGTACAGTTGTGTTAGTGAGCACACGGCATGACTTGCAGAGACAAAAACAAACACACTAAAGCACATTTCTGACGAAATATGATACTTTTATGGGTAAACCGGAATATCTCAGATATGAATATCGATATTATTGTGTCGATAGGTCATACAATTTACATAACATTCATGTACTAGTGATATTTGCTGGAGCAGTCTAATCGTCTTCCAAGCTGAGGCTGGCAATGTGTTGGTTTGACACCGGTTCTATGTTTATGATAGGTGGAATACAAAGTTTCGAAATGGTACGAAAAATATAAGAAAAAAATTCGGTGGACAAACTGAGCTGAATCAAATTTTCATTACTAAGAAATGAAAAAAAATGTACATTAAAATTATCAGGCATTTAATATTTGTTTCTTTATTTTTGTTGTTGTACTATAAAAATATAAAATCATAAGTCACATTTCGTAGCATTTTCATTGCAATGTTAAAGATACAGAGCACTTATCATTTCTTAAAAACCACAATAAAACATTTTTCAAACGTACGACGCCAAACTTTTTGATCAACCCAAAATCATTTTTCTAATGCCGATATACACACACCAGACGAGCCCGCTGCATGCCATTACAAGTTCACAGCTGGAACAGAGCGGCCGGCGTTTTGTTGTTTCGCGCTTCTTTTTCACCGATCGCCATTGTCGATCTTTCATCATTTAGTTAGGTGAGTACTTGCTTTACGCTAGCGTTAGAGCCATGTTTCATAAATCGATTTGAAACGGAATTATAAATTGCACGGAAATCATAAGCAAACCCGTACGCGCGCCTTTTTGCTGTCCGCTAACAATATTCCCCGTTGTCAAGGCCAAAGCATCGGGTACCAACAGTGAAGTGCGAAAAAAAAAATCAACATTATCGGGTAATGTCCGGAGTATTTGTTTTGTTTATTTGCCCCTTTTTCGGTAAGATTCGGTGAATGGCGAATCATACACCAAAAATAAATTAATTTCCCTCAGCAAATGCTTGCAAATTGGTATGTGCCTTCAATTGTTGTGAATAACTTCATTACTGTGTGTTGTGAATGGCAGTTGCATAATGTACGTAAAAATGCCCTAAATGGTGTTGCATGTTTTGTGCACTTTTACAAAGCAATGTCATCATGATGTCGCCATTGTGTACTATCGCAGTACGCACCGCCGTGTGACGCTTATCATTATTCTTTCCACCTCCCGAACGGCCGGCGATTCTTGGAGCGTGTATTTTGTTGGCTTATCTTTTATGGCCGTCTTATTCATCAGCCTGGTCCAAAAAAGGCATTTTGGTAGATCGCGTGTCAGTTGTTATCCACTTATCCATCGTTCCAGGTTAAAGGTTCGTGATCACCCTCTTCCCTATCGGCTCAAGATGGGTTTCATGGCGAAAATTGTGTTTGTGGTGATAACGCTCACATCTGCCGTGGTATTCAAGCAATACCGTGAAATGGTTGCACCGAAGCCCGTTCCCGAACTCAACCTCAAACGATACTGGGGCCCCGGCGACGTGAAGCAATACAAAGAGGACACCAGCATTAAACCATTCAAGGTGTCGTACGATGCACCCGTGATTGAGAGGCTGCGCGCGAAGCTGAACGATGTTCCCAACCTTACGCCACCACTGGAAGGTGTTGGGTTTGAGTATGGATTCAACAGCAACCGGTTGAAGGAGATCCTTAAATATTGGCGCACCACGTACCTGGATAAATGGAGCGAACGGGAGAAATTCTTGAACAAATTCCCCCATTTCCAGACACAAATTCAAGGCCTCAACATCCACTATATCCACGTGAAACCGAAAGTTCCTGCCGGCACCAAGGTTCTCCCGCTACTCCTGCTCCACGGATGGCCCGGTTCGGTGCGCGAATTCTATGACATTATTCCACTGCTTACCAGCAAGTCAAACGATAAGGACTTTGTGTTTGAGGTGATCGTACCGAGTCTGCCCGGGTACGGTTGGTCGCAGGGAAGCGCCAAAAAGGGTCTAAGCCCGTCGGAGGCGGCAATTGTGCTGAAAAACCTGATGAGCCGTGTTGGGTTCGAAAAGTTCTACATCCAGGGCGGAGATTGGGGTGCTTTAATCGGCAATTATATTGCTACCTTCTTCCAGAGCAATGTGCTGGGTAAGAATCAAACTAATGAGGAATCGATTTTGGTAGCAATCGCACAGTTCATAAGTAATGTTTCTCATTGTAGGTGTCCATCTGAACATGTGCTCCATCATGACACCTCTCTCGTACCCGAAACTGTTCCTGGCTACTCTCCGTCCTTCCATGTTCGTTGAGGAGCAGTACACTGACTATTATTTCCCGCTCGGAAGCAAATTCTCGCACCTAATCGAAGAATCCGGCTATATGCATCTTCAGGCAACGAAACCCGATACCATCGGTACAGCACTGCAAGGAAATCCGATCGGATTGGCTGCTTACATTCTGGAAAAGTTCTCCACCTGGACCAATCCGGCCTACCGCAATCTGGCGGACGGTGGGCTCGAAAAATACTTCACGCTCGACGCGCTGCTGGACAATGTGATGATTTACTATCTGACCGATAGCATCACCACATCGCAACGGTTCTATGCGGAAGCAATGGCATCGGATGAGCTGAAGAAGGAGATTGATCGCATACCGACCGTGGTTCCGGCTGCCTGTGCCAAGTTCCGGCATGAAATTTTCCTGCAGCTCGATTGGATACTGAAGGACCACTTTACCAATCTGGTACAGAGCAACCATTTCGCGGACGGTGGCCACTTTGCGGCTATGCAGCTGCCGGAGGTTTTGTACAAAGATGTCGTCACATTTGTTGCTTCGCTTCAGAAGTAAGCTGCAGTGCAGCGGTCATAGCAAGATGTAAGAATGCTTTAAAACGCAGGGATAAATTGGGTGCTTTTTATTTGTAATAAAGTAAACTCTCTTGTTCTTAAATGTAAACATGGGTTCAATTTGTTGGCACATATACAAACGAGAAAGTAAAAGGGGTTGGTTTGGGCGATATAATACCATGTGTTGATTCGCTAGGCTGATAAAATAGTTTCTTATCTTTCTACTACCAACACAAGCGTGCAACGATCAATGAGCAAAGGTTAAACACTACTATAGGACAGAATTGGTTGGGCAAAACTCATGTTTGTGAGAATTAGAGTAGATCATCGAAGCTATGCTTAGTTCAGCTTAAGTGATAGCAGCTATCAACATTTTGTGTACGAAGTTAAATTATTCTACAGTTTAAATTGCAATCAAATCGCTCCAACTCCCTCCCATAGTGAGTGCAGCAAGGTTCAATTAACTGTATCAAGTTTTTTTTCTTCCCTTCTTATCTTCACACACCCCTATATACGATGACTCTGCGTTATTGCGGTGCGTAAATAATAATTCAACCGGAATCGTTGAGAAAACGACGGTGAGATCCCCAGTGCCATTTGAGAGATGGGTCTTGGAACACAGTTTCTTTGCCTGTTTGTCGGCTGTATCAGTTTAACGGGATATCGGTATTATAATAAGCTTACTTCACCTTTACCTGTGCCGTCACTTAAACTCGACGAATATTGGGGACCCGGTAATGGAGTTACCTATCTAGAAGACACCGCAATACATCCATTCAACATTTCCTACAGCAAAGCGGTGATTCAGAAGCTTGTCCGACAGTTAACAGATCAACCCCAATTAATTCCTCCGCTCGAGAATGCCGGGGCATTTGAGTATGGGTTCAATAGTGATCGTTTGCAAGAAATTTTAAAATACTGGCGCGAACACTACCTTCCGAAATGGGTAACCGAGCGTGAACCGTATCTGAATCGCTACCCACATTTTAAGACACAAATTCAAGGGTTGGACATTCATTACATCCACGTGCGACCGAACAGTGCCGACCATGTAGGTAACAAACCAGTACTTCCGTTACTGCTTCTACACGGTTGGCCCGGTTCGGTTCGAGAGTTCTACGACATCATTCCTCTGTTGACTGAACCCACCGAGGATAAGGAATTTACATTTGAAGTGATTGTACCGAGCCTGCCCGGTTTTGGATGGTCGCAGGGCAGTGCACGGGAAGGATTGGGTGCTCAAAAGATGGCAATCATCATGCGGAATCTGATGGAACGCATTGGTCATAAACGGTTCTTCGTGCATGGTGGTGATTGGGGTGCACTCATTACCGACATGCTGGGGACATACTTTCCGGAGAGTGTAATCGGTAAGGCACATAACAAAATATAATATAATTGTTTTTCTAACTTAAAAAAATCGTTCCTCCCCCTAGGCCTACATCAGTCTGGTTGTGGAGTAATGGGAATGCTGGCAACTTGGAAAACTATGATTGCTAGCTTGGCTCCATGGATGTTTATGGAGCAACGACACGTTTCATACTATTTCCCTCTAAAATCCTACTTTAAAGAAATATTGCTTGAATCGGGCTATATGCACATTCAAGCTACCAAGCCGGACACCATCGGAACAGTCCTGATGGGTAATGCGATCGGATTGGCAGCCTATATTTTGGAGAAGTTTTCCACACAAACAAATCGTGCCTTCCGTATGCTACCGGATGGTGGTTTAGAGAGAGCCTTCAGCCTCGACGCTCTGCTGGACAATGTTATGATTTACTATCTGACCGATAGCATCACCACCTCACAACGACTGTACGTGGAAGCATTTAGCAGGCGGGAACTATTTGCTGGTGAGCTTGAACGAATTCCCAACACGGTACCGACTGCGTGTGCCAAATTTAAACACGATGTGCTACATACAATCGACTGGGCGTTGCGTGGACACTATACGAATCTCATACAGAGCAATCACTTCGATGAAGGTGGTCACTTTTCGGTTATGCAGCTACCGGATGTCGTTTATCGTGATATAGTACAGTTTGTGGGAAAGGTGTTTCATCCCGGAATAAATTTGTTTTAAGTAATCTGAAAAGATCAACTTATTTCTTTATCCTGAATGAAACTTACCATCTACAAGCTAATCGGATAAAGCCTCTGTTCGGGAATTCCTCACTTACATTGACTCACTTTATCAACATGAACCATAATACCGTTCTTTATCTGATATAAAGCATGATAAGGGCCGTGTCTGCAGGTGCCGAATATAGTTGAGCTCAGTAGCATTTAGGGTCGCAACCAATGCAGCGGCAATGGGTCTCGCAGCGCGTGCCGGTTTAGTCCTGTTAGGCATTTTTATCGCATTCGGCTATAAACTCTACCAGCAGCTCTCGGTAACGCCACGTGTACCGAGTAATATAGAGTTTTTCGAATACTGGGGTCCGGAGGGTGGTGATCCGTACGGTGACAGTTTGGAGATAGTGCCGTTTAACATATCCTATCCACCGGAAGTGATCGAACGACTACGAAAACAGCTTCACGATGGTCCAACGCTAACCGCGCCACTGGAAGATACCGCATTTCAGTATGGATTCAACAGTGAGCGCTTGCAGGAAATCGTGCAGTATTGGCGATCGGATTATTTGGACCGCTGGGATGAGCGGGAAGCATATTTGAATCGTTTTACGCATTTCAAAACTAAAATCCAGGGATTGGATATTCACTTCCTGCGCGATAAATCGGAAACAGTCGTCAACCCGAAGCGAATCGTGCCGTTGCTGATGCTACACGGTTGGCCTGGGTCGGTGCGCGAGTTTTACGACATTATTCCGATGCTGAGCAATCGCACAAGTGACAAGGAATACGTGTTCGATGTGATTGTACCAAGTTTGCCCGGATACGGATGGTCTGAGGGATCATCAAAGCCGGGCCTGAGCGCGTCCAAAGTGGCAGTCATTATGAAAAATCTGATGGCACGCTTAGGGTACAAAAGGTTTTACATCCAAGGGGGAGACTGGGGAGCCATAATTGGCAATTTAATGGCCATTCTGTTTGAGAAAGACATTTTGGGTATGTATGCTGGAGGCTTGATATCGTTTCAAAGGGGCTACAAGTTATCTACCCCACAGGTGTTCATCTTAATATGTGCATGGCAAGCGGAAGTCCTCTAACCATGGGCAAAATGCTCCTCTCGAGCCTGGCACCAAGCTATTTCGTTGAAAAGCAGTACATAGAATTCTATTATCCTACCTGGCCAAAATTGGCTGAGCTAATTCTGGAGGGTGGCTACATGCACCTGCAGGCTACCAAACCAGATACCATCGGTACCGTCCTTCAAAACAGCCCGATAGGATTGGCGGCATATATTTTGGAAAAGTTTTCTACGTGGACTAACCCCTCCAATCGGGATCTGAAGGATGGCGGTCTGGAGCAGCATTATTCGCTGGACGCTTTACTAGACAACGTGATGATCTACTACCTAACCAATAGCATAACAACATCGCAAAGGTTGTATGCGGAAGCGTTCAGTGCAGCGGAACTGGCGAAAGAGCTTGAAAACATTCCCACGAACGCACCGGCAGCATGTGCTAAGTTCCGCCACGAACTATTCCAATATCCAGACTGGATACTGAAGGAACATTTTACGAACTTAATGCAAAGCAACCACTACAACGATGGAGGCCATTTTGCCGCGATGCAGCTCCCGGATGTGTTGTACAAGGATATCGTTCAATTCGTGAATCGACTCTATCGACGTGTCGAAGGGAGACAGTGATAGGAAGAATAAATGTGTACAAGCAGAATGCTTACCGGAAACATCAACAAACATCATTGCGGTCATAAATTTGCTCGTTTTGTAGTCATCCGGACTGTACAGCACCTCGTCCGGTACCATCGAACTGATGACTTTCGTTTTGAACTGCTGGTGCGATTTGTTCAACTTTCCCATAATGTTCTCGTACAGGTTGGATGGCATCTGGTTCCACATGAACTGGTACATAGGTATTTTTTTAGGTTCTTTTTCTGAAGAAGGAATGCGGTTGGATTGAAGTAAATATGTTCTTAAGCTTATTTAAAAGTGTATTACCCCTTTCAATCGGTTTCGGCATCGTGAAATGAACAGTTCCTTATCCACCGCTTTCTTCAGTCGGGCCGAACCGACATCCACTTTGGATGAAGGCACTGAAAGTGATCAAATGTTAACGAATATGAATGTTTAATGACCTATCAACTAAAAGATCAACTACATACTTAATTCCAGCATATTGGCTCAGGTTTCAAGCTTCACAGCTGTTGTTCAGTACGAAGGAAAATACGACACTGGATGTGTATGAATTAAATTGCAAAGAAAACTAGATTTATTGTCTATTTCTCAATGAGAATTGGAACTTGATTTTTACTATAGATTATCTGAGTGTTTGGTAAGAAAATTCGTGCATTTTGAGTGCTAAAGCATGGAATTAAATTAAATAAACTTCTGGGAGAAAGTTCCAAACAAAACGATTTGAGCTTTTGTAATTTTCAAATTTTATAGCACAATTTTCAGATCTGCCATAAAAGCTGGGTGGCTGTCACGGTCGCTGTCAAAACGGCTTCTCCGAGCTGTCAAACGAAAAGTGACGCCGGGAGTTGTTTGCTTTATTTGTTGGTGTCCTCCGTATTTTTGTCGTGCTTTTCTATTGCAAATTTTGTATTTATCCCGGCAAAGAACGGTAAACCGATGAGTGGAACTGGAATGATGTACGGCGGGGACGAGATTGGTGCGCTTGTGTTCGACCCTGGCCATCATTCGTTGCGCGTAGGATACGCACAGGATGACACACCGAAAGCCGACATCCCGTCCGTGGTCGGCGTTGGTCCGGCAGATCCGGTAATGAATTCGGATCTGGAAACGAAAGCGGACAACAACATTGGCAGCAGTATGTACCGTGGGGGTTTTAGAAGATGTTTGTTTCCGAATGAATTACAGTATAATTTTGTTTCTTTTTAGCGAACAAATACTACGTCGATACTACGCACATCAATGTCGCCCGGCCGAATATGGAAATACAGTCGTACATGAAGGATGGCATGATTGAGAATTGGGATCTGTTCGAGAAAGTACTTGATTATGTGTACGCCAAGGTAATGTTGTGTTTAACTCCACAATGTACCACCGTCATACGGTACTAACAAATACGCATTCTTTCGAACAGGTTGTTCAATCGGAATCGATGTACCATCCGGTGCTGTTTTCCGAATCTGCCTGGAACGTGCGGAACAACCGCGAGCGGCTTACGGAGCTAATGCTGGAGAAGTACAACGTTCCTGCGTTCTTCCTCGTAAAAAATGCGGTTCTGGCGGCATTTGCAAACGGTCGTGCTACCGCCTTGGTGGTGGACAGTGGTGCAACACATACCTCGGCCGTCCCGGTGCATGTAAGTTTGATCGTAATTCTGCATTGTTGCCTCAAAATTGCGTAAACATTGTTTATAACTTCCATTTTCCCCACACAGGAAGGATATGTCCTGAGCCAAGCGGTAGTAAAATCACCCCTCGGCGGTGATTACCTTTCCCTCCAGTGTCGCCATTATCTTGAAAGTCAAAACATTGACCTTACACCGACGTATGCGATCGCCTCGAAGGACGTTATAAAGGAGCGCGATACGGCTCGCTTCACGCCGAAGGAACTGCCCGAAAAGCTAACCGCTTCCTGGCAGCAGTACATGCTGAAGGGGCTGCTGCAAGACTTCCAAATGTCCGCAGTGCAGGTGCTGGAAACACCGTACGATGAACGGACGGCCGCCCAAATCCCTGCCGTACATTACGAGTTCCCGAACGGCTACCATCAGGACTTTGGTCCGGAACGGTTCAAGCTGGCCGAGAGTCTGTTCGATCACAATATGCTTGGAGCCGGCCAGTTGGCTTCTGCCAGCGTGGGCATGTGTGATGCGGACGTGCGTTTGTCACTGTACGGGTCGGTGGTGGTAACGGGCGGGAATTCTCTACTGCCCGGCTTTGCCGAACGACTCAACCGTGACCTGCAGCACCGAGCGCCATCGAACACGCGGCTGAAGATGATCTCGGCGAATGGATCGGTAGAGCGAAGATTTGGCGCATGGATCGGAGGTTCGATTCTCGGCAGCATCGGCACATTCCAGCAGATGTGGATCTCATCGCAGGAGTACGAGGAATCGGGCAAAAGTCAGGTCGAACGAAAATGTCCCTAGACTCCGTGTGTTTATGTGTGCGGGTGTGTGTGTGTGTGCACACTTTCTTTTACCCTTTAAAACAAATTGCTGTATTCTGTAATCCTCTTATTTCAACTTCCTCGATGTGCAACATGATGTGCGAACACAAATAATAACATTGGTCGATACTGGTAGATCATGATCCCTCGAATCAGCGACTTGTGGGTGTGTTTTTCTTGTTCAATTGCCCTTTCTGTTTTCTTCTTTCGCTCCACTGTACGTGTAAAATGTTTCTAGTTAAAGCCGGGTAGTATACAAAATAATGCACCACATTCCAGAAATAGCAGAGCAGAGTGTAATCGGCTTTTTAAAAGCTACCCTGCGAATGACGATTTGATTGGGTTCACGATAACCGGTGCCCACGAGAGTGTGCTCTCATCGTTCAAACTATGCTCAGCTCAAGTGGCCGGGCCGGGAAGTGTGAAGAAATACTGCCGTACGCGGGTTATTGCGCATCGTGATCGCGCTAATCTCCATCCATCGTCGGAAGTCTAAATTGTTTGCATTTTACACCCGGCACTTAATGGACACCACGTAGCCGCATCTTCGAGCGATCGATTGGTACAAGGGGGTCATACGATCAAAAGCAACTAAATCAGATCTGTGCAGCGTATGTGGAGTGAATCGAGGATTGCCTTTTTCGCTTAAAACTGGTTAGCGGTGGTTTATGAATGTGTAATCTTTTTTCCCGCCGTATTTCCACCCCCCACCAACAGTGTGGACAAGGCTGTTGCATTACAAGTGCTGTGAGGAGGTTGTGCGTGTGGCGCTAATAGTACAGCAATTCCTTTTTTGTACTTTGTACTTTCCAATGAATGTAATTTCCACCCGTACGACTTGTGGAAAACCCAAAGACTGAATCAAAAAATCCGAAAACAGTCCGAAATCCGAAACAGTTGAACTATGGCCAACGGCAAAAATCGACGCTGTTGCACGTTGCAAAGTTGGAAAAAGCTGCATTCTATTGTTCTATTAGGCTTTAAAACCACGAGATGTTTTTGAATGTAATTGTTGGCTTCCCTGGGAAGGTTCGGAAGGAATTAGATACAGATCTTTTCGTATAAGCAATTGGAGTCGCTACCAACTAGTGCATCCCCGGTCTGGCAATTCAAGTAATTAAATTATGAGTAATTCAAGTTCAGGCTACCAAAATTGACCGAAATTGTCGAGAATTTTCGAAGAAACTTTCCTTTTTGCATTTTTTCTCTGTATCTCTCGTTCGTTACATATCCCAAAACCAATTCTAAATAGTTTTTGGAAATTTTCCACACTATTGTACATAATTAAGGGGTACAGTTTTCGGTTACCTTTGTAATTAGTTTTGGAAATTTTCCATAACCTACTCACCAACGAACCGTTGTCAAATTCTATTCAGGTAGCTGTAAGATACATAACGAAAGAATGAAGATCAGCATCGATCATACTTTTTCTATGTGAAATACACAACAAAAGAAGAATTGGTTAAAGGGTAGGAATTTTCCATCGCCCTTTGGTGAGCAATTGCGCCAAAGTTTCGGCAACCTCTGTGGCTGTTTCGTCCACTTTGGTACAGTTTTAATAGTTATGGTTTAAATTAAAACGCTTTGCGCAATTTTATTTGTTTTTTCATGTATTTCCTCACCATCTAAATCAGTGGCTTCGCGGTGATTTGCTGTAATGTCCGAGTTTTCCTGTTCACCAGTGTAACTCTATCCCAGTGTTTGTTTGTTTCCCATCCTGCTCACTCTATGCGGTGTGCATCTTTCCGAGTGCAAAAACATACAACTACAACGGTACAAATGCACCGAGAGTGTGGCAAGGTGCATTTCGTACAATGAAGATAATGTTGGTACAAGCAAAAAAGTTTAATTATTACAAGGCCTGCTAAGAATCTTCACCATGGTATCCTGTTAAAAAAACATTCCAAAAAATACTATATCGACAATCATACATTGCACACAGTACGAACTGCTACTGTACGCACTGTAGCTAGTGTGTGTGTGTGTGTGCGTGCGCGATTCCAAGTATAAAGGACCCCGTCAAGTGCACTGGAGTGAAGCATTGCCATTCCAGTTTAGCTCTCGCGCTGTACCGCAACACAACATACGGGCGTTCGCTCGCTTTTGTACCTTTTGTCGGTGCGTTTTCTCCGCTGTTCAGTTTAAAAAAAGTGTGTGAATACAAAACAAAAAACCATAACTTGTAAAAGTTTACTACATTACAAACAGTAAAACAAGTGGGTGACTGCTGAAAAAAGGTGGGTTTTATTCAACATGCTGTGCAGGCTATGGTGGTGCTTCTGGTGATGGTGGTGGTGGTGTAAATTTAATTAAAAGTTGAGTCCTTAACTGCACCGTGGCGGGGGTTTACATGAAGGAAGCTGCTGCTGCTGTTTGCTCTTTTCTGTGCTTGGCGTTGTGCATAAAAAAAAAAAACAGACAAAAAAGCTGTCAAAAGTCATCAAAAATCCGGAAAAGCTTTTCAAAACTGTCGATTAGAAAATTCCCCTGTGTGTGAGGGTGTGGGTTGTTGATTTACATGCTGGAAAGCTCGCCTGTGGTGTCTGGGATGGCCATGTTTCGTTCCAGTGAAAAGTGTCTGTGTTTTCTTCAAGCCATTTGCCAAACATAAATGTTGCTTGATGATGATGATGAGTGTGTGAGTTGGATGGGGTGTTGAGTCCGTTTTTTTGTCTGTTTCCAGAAGTTGTTCTGGTATGAGATAATGGTAAAACACAACACAGCAGCAGCCAGGCGACCAGCATAGTCATCATCATTGCATAGTAGGCCGTGTGCCAAAAATAGCTCATAAAAGAGATAATAAAATGTGACTCGAGACTGCTGCTATGTGTTTGGTTCGTTCCCACAACGTTTTGTCGCTTCATCGTTGTGGTTGGGATGCAATTTTATGGATTAGCCGAAAACAATTACGCATTTCTTGATGAAGAGTACAAATATGGGGGAGCAAAAAAATCTCCCTCCAATGCCAAAACAAAAATCCATGAAGAAATGAAGGATGAAGTGATAAATGCCTTCGGAAAAAGATAAAAGAAAAAAAAACGAAACAGCGAGTGTTTTTGTTTTGGTTTACCGGATAAAACGCACACACACGTACGCAGACTTGATGCAGTGTTCGATACGCTTGAGGGACGAATGAGGACCATCTGAAAAAGACATACACAATTTTATTTGAAGAGCTAATTTTAAATTGTTGATCTAGTTGTTTTATTCGTATGTTTGTCGATATCTGTAGTATAGATTCGCATTTAAGCCTGTACGTTTTATCTACTTAATTTCA
>KZ061600.1:176108-212265 GCA_002091835.1 Anopheles maculatus
AGTGTGTGTGTGTGTGTGCGTGCGCGATTCCAAGTATAAAGGACCCCGTCAAGTGCACTGGAGTGAAGCATTGCCATTCCAGTTTAGCTCTCGCGCTGTACCGCAACACAACATACGGGCGTTCGCTCGCTTTTGTACCTTTTGTCGGTGCGTTTTCTCCGCTGTTCAGTTTAAAAAAAGTGTGTGAATACAAAACAAAAAACCATAACTTGTAAAAGTTTACTACATTACAAACAGTAAAACAAGTGGGTGACTGCTGAAAAAAGGTGGGTTTTATTCAACATGCTGTGCAGACTATGGTGGTGCTTCTGGTGATGGTGATGGTGGTGGTGGTGTAAATTTAATTAAAAGTTGAGTCCTTAACTGCACCGTGGCGGGGGTTTACATGAAGGAAGCTGCTGCTGTTTGCTCTTTTCTGTGCTTGGCGTTGTGCATTAAAAAAAAGCAGACAAAAAAGCTGTCAAAAGTCATCAAAAATCCGGAAAAGCTTTTCAAAACTGTCGATTAGAAAATTCCCCTGTGTGTGAGGGTGTGGGTTGTTGATTTACATGCTGGAAAGCTCGCCTGTGGTGTCTGGGATGGCCATGTTTCGTTCCAGTGAAAAGTGTCTGTGTTTTCTTCAAGCCATTTGCCAAACATAAATGTTGCTTGCGAGCGAAGCAACCGCTCTAAAGCAGGGCTCGACAAATTGTGGCCTACAGATCACACCCATGGTCGGTACTGCAGATACAAAATGTGTGTAGGATTCACACACAAAAAACGCAGCAATAGAGACCAAAAATTCGTGATCTTCTTTGTACATTTCTCATTTATTTTTGTTTTGTGTTCCCTGTTGCGTGTTGTGTGATATTACTCAGTATATTCTCTCGCACGATCAGTGAACGATCTTCACACGGCAGGACCATTCGTCGTGGTATGAATAACTCTATTATAAGAAGGTAGGTGTAAGCGATGTTTAGATGGTCAATCCGTTAAGCATGCCTGAATTCCTGAAAAAATTTTCCCCAAAAATTTGTATAGTTTTTGTTCAAGTACACCTTTTCATTCCTGGTAAAAATGTTAGGGTAAAAATGGAGCGGCCCGGTGGTGTATACGATAGCGGCGCCGGTCTTCACACGGCAGGACTGGGGTTCGAATCCCGGGGGACCGCCTCCCCGTACGCAGGACTGACTATCCAGCTACGGGTAAAAACTAAATCACAGAGAGCTAGCAATAGCAGGCCAATCCCTCACGAGGTTGTAGTTGCAAAGAAGAAGAAGAAAAATGTTAGAAATAAGTTCGAAATTCAATTAATTGATTTACTTGCAAAATGTATCAGCGAAACTTCTTGGGAATTTGCCGACCCCTGCACTCCTAAGCAAAACTATAAAATGAGCCACTTCGACTTTGCCCACTTTGATGCGTGTGCGAGCGCGGTGGTGGCTGTTTCTCGAGCGCCGTTTGGTTTGGGAAAGGGCAGACCTGTGGTAAGATGGATAGTAAACAACAGTAGGCCGTGGAGGGGTTGTAATTTCAAAACGGTTGGATCAACGGACAAATCACTCTGTGGCATTTAAACGGCTCTTGCTAGATTTTTGTTATGTACTGCCTTAAAAATTCAACGTAAAAGGGCAAAGCCTAATCAAATTGGTAAATATTGGATTTATAAGAAAATGGATTTTGAAAAAAAGATTTGGCACAATCAAATGTTATTGACAAAAAGCTTCATCACAAAAGCTGAAAAGATCCACCATCCGAGGAACAAAGCAAAGCAGTTACCTCCAAATTGTCTTAATTCAATCAGCCAATCATCATCGTTGCCTGGCTCTAGCGAAAGCAAAAGTAGCCCCGATTGAGAACTGGAGGAGCGTCACTATCGAAATCGATTGACCCGCATTGTACCCTGGTTTGCTTGTGGCCTTGGTAACAAAGCATTCTGAATGGTACACCGGCCGGGTTTGGTGGGTACCCCGTCGTCGTGAAGAGACCATAGCGCGGGGTAAAGATTGCACAAAACGACACAAATAAAGGCCATCGCACCAGCGCCATCCACGCGAAGAAGCGCTGATAAGACGGTTCGGGCCTCCAAAATTGAATTATCAAACACAACACACTTCCACAGTCCGTCCATACAATACGAATACGACCCAAACGATTCCACACAATAAATGCGTTTCTTGGACTTCTATTTGCAGATTGTTTTTTATGCTGAAGGCCTGCTGCTGTCTTGCGAGATCCGGTCTACGAGTGTGCGTGTGTGTGTGAGCGGTTTTGTGTCTTGTTCTCTTGCGAACAACAGCACTTGATAAACAAGATTCACCCGCGGGGTTCTTCTGTGCAGCCCGGGACTCGTCGATCATCATACACCCGGCAAAGTAGTAGTAGCATATTGCGTCCCATCGAAGAGGAAGAGCTTAAACCTGTGAAAGCACCACAGCAGCATACAGACAGCGTAGCGCTATCAGCAAACAAGACAGGGAGGTAGTTCAGCATTGGTCGTTTTATTGTTATTGGCGTCGGAAATAGTCACCGTCTGGTTGGCACCACACGCACGCACAAACACACCAATTTCGGCACTGAACTCACACACACCCACGGTTGCGGTGCCCAAGAACAACACTGGTTGACCATGGACAACTTACGGAATCTGTTCGGCCAAGTGTCCGCCATGACGTCAATGAAACCATCAACGGCGAGCCCCTCATTTTCGGCATCGTCGGCAGCCTCCATGAGTGGCAGCGTTGGAGGGGCCGGTCGATCCGGTTCTATCGGCGGTGGAGGAGTAAATGGAACGATGAGAACTCATAAAACGGCCGATCGGGATAGTTACTACTACATCATGTAAGTAAACCGGTTGTATAAGAGAATATAATGCATTAAAAGGGGTCTCTAGGAAGTATAGTACAGCTTTTGCCAGTCGGATGTAAAATCCGGTCCGCTTCCGGAAGCATTTGTTGTAATGAAGCTTTTTTTGTGTGTACTTGTGTCCTTCCGATGGGCGACTACCAAACAGTCATTATTAATGAATGTTTCTATTTAGGAAAAGTATCTGGTCAAGTTACACAATTTTTGATGCAATTGGCGCTTGGTTTTAAAACTTACTTCTGCATACACATCACGAACAAATCTGCAGAGCAAGGAACTGCAATGTTTTTGATTGTTTTATAAAACTATAAAACTATAAAAATGTTTTGTATGTTTTGTATAGTTTGTCTGTACGTAAATGACGAAAAAATAATTAAAAACACTTCATTTTTGAATTCATACTTACTGCTGGTTTCCATTTTCAATTTTACCTTTATTGGCATTAAGAATTTGACCAGTATTCAGCAAAACCAACCATAGTGCATGTTTTACGCCTAAAGGTATGCAATATCGCGTTTGATTCAGCTGTCGTGTACACCCTGTGAGAGTTATGTTTGAAACTGTGTTTTTAAGTAAGTTAAACTGCAACCTTGGGAAAATAAGTGGATATATTATTAGAATCTGTTCGGCCAAGTGTCCGCCATGACGTCAATGAAACCATCAACGGCGAGCCCCTCATTTTCGGCATCGTCGGCAGCCTCCATGAGTGGCAGCGTTGGAGGGGCCGGTCGATCCGGTTCTATCGGCGGTGGAGGAGTAAATGGAACGATGAGAACTCATAAAACGGCCGATCGGGATAGTTACTACTACATCATGTAAGTAAACCGGTTGTATAAGAGAATATAATGCATAAAATGGAGTCTCTAGGAAGTATGTACAGCTTTTGCCAGTCGGATGTAAAATCCGGTCCGCTTCCGGAAGCATGTTGTGGGTGCTGTGTCCTTCCAGTGGGCGACTACCAAACAGTCATTATTAATGAATGTTTCTATTTAGGAAAAGTATCTGGTCAAGTTAAACAATTTTTGATGCAATTGGCGCTTGGTTTTAAAACTTACTTCTGCATACACAGCAAGAACAAATCTGCAGAGCAAGGAACTGCAATGTTTTCGATTGTTTTATAAAACTATAAAACTATAAAAATGTTTTGTATAGTTTGTCTGTACGTAAAAGACGAAAAAATAATTAAAAACACTTCATTTTTGAATTCATACTTACTGCTGGTTTCCATTTTCAATGTTACCTTTATTGACATTAAGAATTTGACCAGTATTCAGCAAAACCAACCATAGTGCATGTTTTACGCCTAAAGGTATGCAATATCGCGTTTGATTCAGCTGTCGTGTACACCCTGTGAGAGTTATGTTTGAAACTGTGTTTTTAAGTAAGTTAAACTGCAACCTTGGGAAAATAAGTGGATATATTATTATTACACAAATAGTTTTGTTTTAAATAAATACTTTTAAAGCTGACACTAGAAGAAGTTGAAACCGTACATTGAACAAAGCTATAAATTAACGAACACAAAAATAGAAGAATGAAACACAGAAACATTATTTAATGTTTATTTTAGAAGATATTAATTCCTAATAATGTGTCTATCAATATTTACAAAACAAAAAAAAAATACTACTTCTCCATTAACCACCAGGAATGGTCACCCTTTTGCTCATCTTGCCGAGCGGGAACCATGTATGCAGTTCTTTAATGAGTAATTAGTTTACCGGTCATCACATCATACCGTACCTGAACTGTTTTGCTTTTTTCTGCGATTTTGATGCCCTTCCGGCTCACGTCTTTATCGCAGCACAACATGCATTTGTACTTGTGCCTCCCTCCACAACAATTACAATGTTTTCATCTACACATCGTGCTGAAGACCTTCAACTCTACCGGTTTACCTTCAACCCGTGCGGGGGACCCGGGACGCGGACATCTCTTGGTGGAAGGTGATGTGTTTTTCTTTTTTGCACTGCGTTCGAGAGAGCCTCCCTGCTTATATGTTGGGAGTACTAATCAGCGCGTAACAAGCAATGTTCATGTGTGATGTCGTTAGATGTCGGTAGAACTGGACTAAGGAGTTGCCAGTTGGCTTCTAAAAATAACGCTCGCTTTTTTATAGTTCATTAATCTCTTTGGTTGGATTTGTAAATTTAAATATAACCTAGACCGGTTTCCTAGACCCCGGATTTGGGGTCCAAAATGGATGAGAATAGAATTATGATTGATAGATTTCTATTCTTCCATGCTTGGTTAGAAAAAAAACCGAAAGCTCAGCTCAGCTTGTTTGTAAACAATCTATAAAAAGAAAGGAAATGAAGGAAATAGTAAAATCACGGAAGACAAGACAAAAAATCACGAGAGAAACACAGATAGAGAGGCAAGAAATTGTAACAAAACTCAACAGCAAAAAGCAAAATAAACAAGATCGCCGTTTTGCTTCCAAAGGCCTACGTTCTTCTGCTCGCTATGTCTCGCTCGGGCGATCCATGTAGAGAACCAGTTCTCGCCTTCAGTTTTGTGCGTCACGGTGTGCGTAATAGCGTCGATCGTATCTCCGGCGGACAGCAACCTTTTTTGCCGAACTGGCTGACTGGCTGGCTGACAGCACAACAACAATCCCCACTGCTGCTGCTACTGCTGCTGTGGGCACACGGAAAGGCTTATTCGATGGTATGGTGGTGCAGGTTAGTTTCAGTTGTTTCGCGACACTGGCCACGAGCAGCACACGCGCGGGCATAAGCACACGCTACCAATCTAACAGACAGTCCCCAAGCAGTGGGAAGTGGTGTAATCGTATCGAACTCCAATCGTGTGGGTTTATGTCATAGGCCCTAGTTGTAACGGTTGGGTCGTAGTCAATGTATGTGGTCACTAACTCATACCCAAACCCGTCATCAATATTAAACGATCTGTGCGTGTTGAGATAAGAGATCTGTGCGTGTGTGTGTTTGCCCTGCTGCAGTAGTGATCGGTGATCGCGCCAAATCGTTGAGTGTGGGAAGAACGCACCGCGATTACGATCCGGTTGCATTGGCTCATCCTCAGCGAAGAAGAAGCTTCATTGCGGCTCAATCTACCGTCATAGTGCCTCTCGTGTTCAACTTTCAGAAGAAGTACGTATGTAAATAGGTGCTCCAATAAGTTAGTGAAACAGTGCAATAAATTGTTGTAAACTAATTCCGTCCCCTCCTCGTTTTTGGACGCTGGTTAGATGACTTTCTTAAAAGCGACGACCGGCTTCGGTTGGTTGCATCGAATGGTGGGCTTGTTATATCATTGCCAGTGGTATTTCCATAGAATCGTGTCCCTTTCAACGTTCGGATTGTGGTAGATTATAGTTACGATACGGCTGGTAAGAAGTTATCCCTTTCGGAGTTGTAGAAAATGCTTGGCAAATTCTCATAACTTACCCTGACGCCAGGTTGTCCACACATTTCGAAAGGATGAAACTGTATCGATTGGGTTGATTCGAATGAAGGGGTGTTCATAAATAGTGTACGCGAAGTTATTAGGGTGCTGAAGCTGGTGCTCGAAAGCGTTCGGTCCCTTGGAGGGCCATATGGTAACAATTAAGAATTTTAATAATTCAGCACCGCCGGGTACCATATGGGGAAAGTTACACATGTGAAAGGTATGTCCTTCCTTTGGAATCTGACGGGTATCGCTTCCTGAGTAGAATTGTACCGGAATATCTCAAAGTAGTAGATTTCGCAACGAATGAATTGCTCCGTAACCTTTCACCGATCGATTGGAGACGGACTGGAAAGTGTACAACGCATTTTTTTTGTTCAAAAAGCTCAAATAACTTTTCGTGAAAGAGAAAGATGTTTGGCTTTTGTCGGAAGTGAAAACAGAATATAGGTTCCTCATGGTAAAACTGGAATGGTCAGTCGACAAAACGAGAAACAAAAATAGAAAGGTGTTTTCGAAATATGTGTGAATGAAATTCGGTAACACCAAAGCGTTGATTTGCGATATTTTGCTTAGTTCGAATACAGTTGTATCAGGGATTGGCAAGCTTTTAAAGCTAAGTGGATTAATTTCTTAAAATATTCGTATTGTCTGAGGTATTTGAGTACGGGAAATCATTTAAAAAATACATTACGACTCCGTGACTTTAAAATAATTCGACCACGACGTCCAGTTTTTAAAGCTTTTTAAAACCCGGCCTGGGTACAATCAATCGGAGGCGCAAGCTTTGCCCACCACTGCGCTATACCAACAGGTTTTCGGCCGTTTGTGTGTCCCGATCGGTTTGGCACTATTTTATTGCAAATTTACTATACGGATGCACTCGGGCGCGCGCGTTCGCGCACCATCAAAAACTCGCCGGCAGCCTACCATACTTTCAGTTTTATTGCCCCATCACGCGTGGCAAGAGGATTTGTTCCCGCTCCAAAGTAGTACTGTTGGAAGGGAAGCGAACGCTAAGAATAATGTTGCGGAAATTCCACCCCAAAACTGTTGTCATTTCATTGAAAATCTCCCACAGAAGAACTGGTCAAACTGCTTCCTATTTAGGGTAGCTACAAAAAACCGGGGGAAGTCCATCAAGGTGATTCGTGTTGTAGGTTTACGGTATGGAATGCGTGACGCAGAATTGTGATTTTGTATCCAGGAATCGACGAGATCATTAGTCAAAGGTTTGAGCAGCGATCTCTAATATCTTGGGTGCAAAGACACCGCACAGGCATATGAAGATTTTGGTAAAACATTGGAAATATATCACGTGCAGACTATTGCGTCACGAGGGACAATATCAATAATCACGCTTAATTTAAATAATTCTTCTCAGCTATATTTTAGGAGACGAACAAGTTTTTGTAAGATAGCTCAGATGCCAAAAACATACCAACAAAACCAGGACGCTTTTTCAGACGAAAAGACACTCAAGAAATGAAAAAAAACTTTAAATAACCAACGGATAAATAGATAATCGTTTACACTCTGAGACGCAGTGGTTAGTCTTATTTTATCTATTGTCTATTATGTCTATTGGCTGGCTGGGTCCATTTTATTGCTGTTCTTTAGGCTTAACGCACCTTCCTTGATCTTCGTTCCGGTTCAATGACAGTAGAACAAGCCTAGCATAACTAACCAAACCAACCCCGAACTATAATGGTGGTAGGTTTTGTGTGTTTCAAGATAAAACCTTACGGAATGTAACAACCGTCTAGGTTCTGCTTGATCGGAGGTTAGCATTAAGTCCGAAGTGCGGAAGTGGTAGAATGGAAATGGAAAGGAGTTGAATAAGATATTGTTGATTCATGTTTGATAGCTAGTTTGGCCTTCCCCGTTCTTTTTGTTGTAAGTAAAATATTTTTATTTTTGAAAACCGTTTACAGGTTTTGAAGGGACATTGAAATTAAGTCGACTAAGTAGCAATAAACGTCTTTAATTGCGAGCCATTTTCATTTTCATAAGTTGGTCAAGTTTCTCAAGCGCCGGTACCAGACACACAGTAATCGACGGTTGGTGAAGGTCGCACACTGAGTGCCGCTGCGTGTGGATGGACGGTGCATGAGCTTGTGTGGTGAGATGTGGTTTTTTGATATTTAATGTGGCGTAGTTGCTGCTGCGTGCAAGCTCCTTCCAAACAGCGTATGCAATCACGTCGCTTCCCTTTCCTCAGCATCGGCGGCGTCAGGTCAGGGTGAGCTATGGTCGGGCCTGCGTAACGATTCTCGATCCGTTGAATGACCGTGGCAAGCTTCGAGATGATTAATCAAATGCGAGCAAACATCTCGAAACGGCGAGAGTATGGATGGATGGGTAAGAGCGTACGAGCGTGTTTTGCACCAACGCCCAACCAACCAACCGGACCCAGCGGACGATCATCAGCGTAGACAGCAGCAACCTAAACTGCTGTCAGTTTTGTGGTCTATTTAGGTGTACGTGTGAAAACGCCACGCACTTTTAGGCTGGCGGACCGTAACTTCTGTACGGTCAAATCCATCATAACGCGAGACTAGCACTGCTGTATAGCAACGCTCCCAAACAAAGATGTTCCGTGCGATAAATTTCGCCACTCCACATGCTGCTTCCTTCGGAGGTGGCGATAGAAATTGGGAGGATAAGTGTCCCAAAGGGACATCAGCCACCCTGCGAATGACAGCACGTACAAAATCCAGAATGTCGGGCGATGGGAATTGATGACTTTTCCATTTTTCACGTCTGCTCCCGGGGGAAGTCGACGCACTACAAAAGCTCTACATTCTATTCTTTGCGGCCTGCTCGAGTGGGGGGAAAGTGAAGAAGCTAGAAGAGATGATAGAATGCTTAGTTCATTCACGACACCAAAGACACCTTTTCCTTTGGTGGAGATGACATTTTACGGATGTCAGCACAAGGTGCGCCTTATCCTTATCACTTTAAGTTCCCCGTCAGAAGTGTGTTAGGCCATCTTGAGAAACTTCTCTTGCCTACTACTGTTGGTAGAATGTGGTTTTGAAGCGTCTCTTTTTTGTAAAGTGATGGAAATGAGGACGATATTGCTATTTTGAAAGCATTGAAAGTTAAAATCTCTACACATTTTTCTGGCATGATTTCTGGCAACGGAAAAGTAGCATTCTACTTCAGCTTTAATATCTTTAATATCATTTAGTTATTTAATCAATGCTAGTAATGGCAGATTGATGGCCTCTCGAGGTGTCAAAGAGCCAAAAAAGGACTTTAAAGTTAACAAATCGAACTAGTGATGCTAAAGAAGTAGAAAGAAGTAGCAACTTAATAAGATCAATCGCTAGTTTAGTAAACCGGGTAGACATTTTATATATATAAGAAACTGTAAAACCTTCCTGTTGGAAGTGTTCATCTGGTAGAAAGTGTCGTCAAACTCGAAGAAACTCTTCCTATGTGCAATTCCATCCATAGTACGATAGCGTCACTCGTGAATGAATTAATTAAAAATTTAAATATTCCCGTTTATGTTTCCCGCTTAACATCATCAAGTGCTTGATTTTACAGTTTTTTGCTAATCCTTTCCCATTCTTATCTTTCCACTTCCAGGTGGCGTTCCTAGTCCGTACGTGGGAACGGTTTTTGTACACTCTACTTCCTGCCAAGTTTCGCTTCAACGACACACACAAACACACAGCTACTTGAACGTGCCGTGATATTAACCTTTCTTCGTACATCTCGCACACCGCTCCCGCCGGAAGAACACAATCCACGTCAGGACGTCAGGATCAAAGTGAGAACCCTCGCTGCTACAATACAAACAATGTCACTTTCGCTGCTAGGTGCCAACACGGTCTGGATGATGGCAGTCTGGACCGGTTTGCTGCTCGTCTTCAGCCCGGTCCTGTTCGTCGTGAGCGTATGTCTGCCGGAGTTGCCCTTATTGCTCATTAGGCGGCTGCATTACATCCCGTTCGATTCGGTTTGATCGTGCAAATGGCTCCGGGGGAAAGCGAGGCACATTCATAGGTAGCAGCAAGACTAATAGCCACACGCATGGATAGATTATGGAAGGCACAAATAGCTTCTTCCATCCTGTAGAGGATGTCGGTCTTACGGTGTTGCTGTAGCTTTTTGTATCCGGCTTTGTCGGATGTCGGTGGTGTGGTGCCTTATGCGTTGTGAACGAGCTATAGGGACAAACCCAGGGACAAACATGCTATGCTCAGAGACTGCTTATTTATTCTAGTGAGACGCAACACAAAGACAGCTAAATTAATTTATCGATAGGATGAAGGACAGAAGCCCCAGGATTGAAGTGGTCTGGACTAAGATAACACGCGGATCATTGCTTGAGACGGCAAACAAAAAAAAAACAAAAATGTGCCAGTGCGAATTCTCTTCCGTGTGTTGATGTGCGTCGACCGCGCATACGTACCTGACGTCCCCGGAGACCATTAGCGTAATTAAACTGGCTACAGGCTCATTACTGGTCCATCTGAATTCTCTTAACTTCATCGTTATAATGTAATATGCTAACGCGGACTACGGGAGCTGGTGGTGCGGATCAGGAATAATCGGTCACATAGAGTATATGCGGAGCACAGTATACGTTCGGTGTGCTGTCCAGTGAGTCCTGTGTGGCACCTGTGTATTGTAAGGCTGAATAATTTCTACATTAGAAAGCACAAACAACAGAACGTCCGTGGTGGCCCGGGTATCGCTTCCATAGAGAGGGAGTGCCTTAAATGAGAGACAGATAAAGTTCTTAAATTTGACCATATCGAGGAAACGATGATGATATTTTGACACCATTTTTTGTACATTCTTATACCTAAGTATTATATACATATGTGAGCGCCTTAATAAAGCGACTTTTTTACACCTTTTAAACACTTTTCTCTGTTCGCATTATATTACTGTTTACAGCTAATCCGTTTAAAAAAATGAACAACACTCACTTTATTCCGCTTTACGCTGAAAGAACGATTGTCTCTTGCTGCACAACAAAATCAAGCAGCAAAGTAGCCATCGATTCGCAATCGAAGCCATGGTTACCCCAAGGCGGACGGTAACCCTACGAACCGACCGGTCGCTATTTACCTGCAATAAACAGCAATCGAGAGATATCCTTCAATTGGGTGTGTGTGTCTGTTTGTGTGTGTGTACAGAGTGAGAGAGGGATAGAACGTTCGATTGAAGTTGCAGAAGTTTCATAAACTACCCGTACAGAGAAGTTGGTACCGCTTGGAGCACTTGAGAGTTTTGCAAAAAGGCCCCGAAAAATAAAGCGTAAAATAATTATACGCGGCAATAGGCAAACAATCGATCGAAATCCGGTTATCTAAATTTATCCTTCGGGGCAAAACATCACCGTACACATTTTAATCACTGGTGGTGGTGCCCGAAACCGTTCCCGGGGGGCGTGTTGAAAGTCTAGGCTGCGATTGCTGTGATGTGATTAGTGTTGTTGATCCTATTTTAAGCGCCTGGTAGATAGGCAATCGGGTGTATCAATACGAACCGTCATCGCGCGTGCCTCCGTTCCGTCGTTCGTTTCGTTCGCACCGTTTTTCGTCCAGCGCGGAAGTTTATCGCTAATTTGCAACAACAAAAAAAGAAACGAAATACCAAATTGACATTTTTCAAAAACGCCACCATCGAGGGGGGGCGAGTGTGCTATATAAATTTCATTTATTTCGATCGCCCATTTTTCGCGCTCGAAAATCGATTGTGTAACGTAGTAGGCGAGCGTGTTAGTATTTTAGCTGTCACGGATAGGCATTACGAGACGAGCCTTGTGCGAATTTGGCCTTTGTGCTAGATACCACGAACTGCCGGATCGAAACTACACAAACGGAGGAGGTCCGGTTGACGGGTTGATTAATTAGCCAACCGGTACGGAACCTGGGTGGTCTGGATATCAACAACCGAAGCGACCGAAGCAAGGTTCGGGAAGAAAGGAATCGTACAATAGAAGCGACACCAAAACTCTGCAAGGATGCCACTCAAGAGACGTAATACGGTAAGAGGCACCAGCGTTGTAAGTTTGTGATGTACCGATAGTTTGTGGTCGAAATGTCCTGTTGTTGTTTTTCTCTAAACTGTACTATGTATATTTTTAGCGTCTATGGGCAACAAAACAAAACACTGGGGGAATTTTGAGGAGGACTGCAGTCAGAATATGATGGATCCAAAAAGACAATGTAGCTGAGGCCGTGTACCGCACGATTAGGAAAGGCTGATTTATGGCAGTTTTTAAGTTCCAACAACAATCCATTGCACAATGTATCCTCCGGATGGTTGCATGTTTCCACGACATTACCGTATTGATTAGTCTCCGGGCCGACGGAACTGACGGAAAGATGGATGGGACGCTTTTTGCATTTTTGGTGAGGGGTCTCCATTTTTCAATTTCCTCATTTTCTACGGCCTAATGACGTCGTTGAACTTTTCTACCCGCCGGCGACATTTCACGACGCCACTCCATAAATGGGACATTTTTTCTGCTTCTGTTCTGTGCGTCCCTAAGTAATGGAGCGTGACGGCTGAGACGGTTATTTTTTTCTTCTTGCTATCTGTCTGCAAGTTTGGTTTCCGCCTGATTTGGTAAAGTTGAAGGAGTAAGTAGACAGGTGGTGGTGGATGGTGTACCCACTGTATATCTTACTCGGGATGTCGGTGCGGAACTTTATTCTGACTGCTGGTTGAATGATGATAAGAGCATGGGACACAACGTGTGAGTATCAGCAGCACACGGGGCACGTTATGCATTGTTGTTTCGTTAAGGAACGGAAAGAAAGTTTATCCGACAGACTGTTGTGTCGCTTAGAAAGGAGTGAGAGTTGGAAAATTATATATATGAAACGAGAAAATTATTATCTTCCTTAATCATGAGGGATTTGATCAGTTCAAGGAAATTATGGAAACAGAAATTTAATAGTAAATTGTTTTAACTAGACTGATAAGTCCTTGAGATGAAGGAAAGATTTTAATGGAAGTGAATGGTGAAACTAGATTTTGGATTGTTTTGAAGTGTCATTGCGATTTATTAAATCATTAATAGATACTACTGACTCTTTTCCAAAGCATGCGAAGACTCGAAGTAATATACATCCATAGAAAAAAATCACCATCTTCTTCTTTATAATGGCTTAATGACCTGCAAGCTTATTGATACCACGTAGTAAGGAAGTCAAATCTTCAATACGAGGGGTAACGATCTGAATGGGATTCGATCCCCAGGCCTACCTACCGTGTGACGACCGGAGCCGCTACTGCTTCGGCTACCGGACCAACCTGATATACGATTCAGGATTCAATTATATTTTCTAGCAGTTTTAATGGGAAAACTTCTTCTTCTTCTTCTCTGGCACTACAACCTCTGTAGGTCTTGGCCTGCTATTTCTAGCTTTCTATGACTTGTGTTTTACCCGTAGCAGAATAGTCAGTTCTGCGTACGGGGAGGCGGTCCGCCGGGATTCGAACCCCGGTCCTGCCGTGTCTTTTTAGAATAATACTAAATAATACTATACAGAGTATCCTGTACATTAAACTGTACAGGGTGTTCAAGGTAAATTTGACAGTTACCTACGGAAAAAGAAAATATTTTTTTTTGGGACAAATTGATGATTTAGGACAATTTCTATATTCTAAAAAGAGTAGTTCGGCATGATATTTATTGAAATAATTAAAAATATTCGCCTTCGTCATCGATTACGGCCTCGAACTGGCTCCTTAACCTGATTCAAGTCCTGGAAAACCGTGTCCCTAAGAAGGGTCGCAAAAACGGACTTAATTTTCTCCACTAGATCCGCCTTGGTGTTGCTGGACGATCGATTAGTGTCACGTTCAACTTCGACCCAAACAAAATAATCTAAAAGACTAAGATCCGGCGAGTTTGGAGACCACACATTTGACGCGGTGAAGTCATCAAAATTGTCAACCAACCGTTTTATAGATTTAGCAGCCGTGTAACAAGGTCCGAAATCTTGCCAAAAACCACGTACGGCCTGCCATTGGCCACTCTAGTCATCCAAGGCTTCACTACCTTTTCCAAAATATTGAGGAATTCATAAATGGAATATCAACATCCACAGGAAACCGTTAAAACGCAGTAAAAAAGCGTAAGAAACTTTGTAGTATGAATAAAACAAAACTACATTTTTCATAATTAAATGCTGAAGATTTTAGAAGTTGACTGACTTGGTTGTCTCAGAACTAATCGTTTAGTTAAGACATCGTAAACCACAATACAGCAACTACTTGTGTTTAAATGATGATGCATAATTTAACTATTTAATTAAAGCTGCACGCTAAACATTCTAACAGAAGCGTTATGACGAGCTTGCATGCTACAAACCATCTCGTCTATTCATGCTCAAAACAATCGTGAGGCTTCAAATCCAACTGCTCGGTGCAAGATAATTAATTTAGCTTTTTATTTCTAACGAGCAATTTTGAATGAAAAACTTACCCGAAATGGCCACGAAAAGCCAATCACAAAATTTCGCCGTTACCATTTGGATTTATAAATCACTGCATGATGAACTATTTTTAAACACACAGAATGCTAGAGGCACCACAGGTCCACAGCAGCGCAGGACATGATAGTGCTGGCTGGCAACGCGATACCATAGCGTAGGGCAGTCTTTATACCCGGTTCTCTTGCGAACGAACGAACGAACGAATGAGCACTGTGCCTTGGTGCTGCATGGGTTCTTGCCTGTAGAAGTAGCATCAAGGTTGACGGAAAATGAAAGCTTTTCCACCATCCTCTGGCCCGGTGTTTGTATACGCTCCCTTCCCTGGCGAGGAAAGGATCATCCTGTCCCATTTCAGTCGGCTGTTTGGCAAATTGTAAACAAAAGTTTTTCCAACCAAAAAAAAAAAATCAACAACCATTCTTTTACGTATCGTGCCAGCCAAAAATGGGGTTAGAGCGAGAAGAAACGATTTTCCACGAAGTCCACCCCCGCGCACCGATTGGCGGGGAGCTGTGCAACAAGGTACACCCGACAGTTTAGTGTCCGGAATCACCGGAATTGGAACGCAAACGCTATGGCAGCGGGACAGAGGGACATGATCGTAGATTAGTTTTCATATTTTTTGCAGTCCAGTTCTGCTATCTGCGGTGAAACGATCGGGGGCTTAAAAGTTTTCCACGTTTCGGTCTTCTGGTGGTGTCGGTGGCCCGGTGCTGTGAGCCCTGTACGGTGTGGATAGTTTTGTATGAACATTAAACATTAACTTTCTTGATTGTTGGAAACTCTTGTGCTTGCTTTTTTGTTGTTCGATGTTGGTCTGGTGCTTACTTCTGTTTTCTTGTATCAGATTTGCAGAAGCATATTTACAAGAAAAAAGGTGTAAAAAGCCATCCGGCCGTGTGTCTGCAGTTTTGAGGCACTTCGAGGCTGGTTAAGTGCAAAGGAAGCTAAAGGTAAATCCCAATGGTTGGGGATGTGTTGGTGTGTTTGTGGAAAAAGCATATTTAATTTAGTGTTACAAATCACGATTTAGTGGGTTGAAAGTGTTGGCTCATTATGTTACTTTTCAAAAATCCTATTCTTCTTGTTAATGTTTGTTATATGTATTGAAGACGGATAACCCTAGCTCAGTAAAAATTATGGTTCTCAAACATTTTACTCATCGGTAGCAAAAAAGTGTTTGTGCTATGGGGTTTTTTCTGCTTGTGTATTCCATTATTTCCGTGTTGATTAATTAACATATTTTTGCCATTAACGCTCCCCGTTTGTGCATTTGACTTTTGTCGTTTGTCACCATACGTATGGTGGCTGTAGTTGTTGAAGTTTCCGGGAAATGGATTAATAATTGAACAAACAATGAATCGATTTCAGTTTGAAAGGGAATCAAAAATATGTGTTTGATGTGGTTTTTTTTTTGTTATGAAAATGATTCATCGGCAGCCATCACTCTGTCGAAATGGAATTATTCCATTTTTGCTGTAATTTGTGTTGTAATTCTGGATTGGTGGAAAATGTGAATTTTTAATTACGAAATTGATGGATCATAAGAATAAGCTGACTCTGAATAGGGATTAAATGTGGATGTGAAAATAACTGTTATGAACTGAAGCTGAACTGATAATTACTATACATATGCATTATTGGAATTCACCATAATAACAGAACTATTTCACTAATAAGTTCCTGGGTTCACATTAGTTATGAAATAATTACTAAAACGCTCATTTACTTACTTATCCAATAAATCAACCGCTTTGTTAGAGAAGTCTAGTGATTTTTACTGTTCATTCAATATCTTGAACTTCGAGAATGACGTTGCGGTCTGGGTCATCCGGTGTTTAGTCGTTGTAATGGCTCCCCATTGTCCTTCCACATATACGAAGCCGACAATCCTGCTGAGAAGTTTCCTGTGGAACGCAGCTACGAGGCTTTCGTCAGTTTCGGACACAGTCTCTAAGTCTCAGAGGCGTTTGTGAGTTTTAGGACAATAAATGTTCCATACAGTCTCAGCCTTGATCGTTTGCCACAATCAACTTCTGTGTTGTTATCGGTGCCGATTTTTTTCCAAGCTATCTGTTTGGGTTTTTTAGGTTTTGGATGATTTTGGAGTTGTGATCGTCCCACAACCTTAGACTTTGTTTGACATTTGTCTAGGTAACCTTCAACCTTCAAATTTGATGGGAATTGTTTGATCCGTTGTTAAGTTTCATTTGCATTGAAGAGTCACTACCAAAGATATCCATGTCATCAGCGTAGCATCAGGATCTACTTACAGAACAAGATCCTCGAAGCTTTCAGCTCGCTAGTTTTAAGCAAACCAAATACTATAGATTGTAAATATGCAGTTTCTTGCCATCAGAGTTGAAGGAGAATGGAAATCCCACGTCATGTCCAATTTTTTTTTATAAAAATTGTTTATTTAAAAGAAATAAAAAAAACGAGTTTACATTAAGAATGGTGGGGTACATGTAAGGACGACGTAGAGGTTTTACAAAGAACATCTAAGGATATTTTCATCAATCGCAGCATTGTTAAAAACACATTGTGGAAACAAACGAAGGATGGGAACCCTCTTACTTATGCTAATGTGACAGGTAAGAGAAGGAATAGTAAGTTTAGGCATCAGTATGCTCCGGGCACTAGTTACCTTAGAGCACAGGACAAAACGGAGCTCCAGCGTCTCTATCCGGGAGCAAACTGAGCAAGCACGATTCATCCTGTTCAGCAGCGGAACCTTGTTGTGCACCATCAGGTATCGATCGCTGGACGGATGATAATTTGTAGGTTTTCCAGACCCTTTGCCAATCAATGGAAGGTGACTCCATTGCCTCTGGACGTCTGTCAATTATCACCCGTCGTAATATTTTCGCCGAGATAGTAGTTGCCGGAAGGTATGCCAGCTGCTAGATCACCGTCCGAAGGCACGTTTATACGTTGTGGAAATGGAGCCTATATTCGGGGAATTGACAGCACAGGCAATGTGTTGAGCCATGGCTTTTAAGACATCCTTGTTCTGCAACGCAGTGATCCACCAGCAGCGCTATTTTGGTGATGTCGAGAATGTGGAGATTCAGCCCGCCTCGACTGCGTGAGAGAGCCAAGTGGGAATGAAAATATGATTTAAAAAATGACAATAATGCTTATACTCTTCAAGATCCTGAATGTTTTTTTTCTATTGGGCTACACTTTTGATTCGAAATTTTGTGTTAAATATTCTCAAAAATCCCACCGTAGCACCATATTTTCTTGAAAAGACTATTTTCTGGATTTAATCTGGGCCATATCATAACAAACATTTGCTGATCCATTTTTGTTCGCCGGTGAAAATGGGATGTACCAATCTAATCTTCCTGTTTTTCCATTACGCTCAACCAGTAGCTCGTAACTAGTTACCTTCCCTGGGGCACAGTTGCAGACGTTTTGAAATTGCTGCAATGGCAAATTGTACAACAGTTACCGTTACATCCAATGTTTGTCAATTGTCTCAATTACTGCGTCCGTAAAAGTTTTACGGCACGTTCGTTGTGCTCCAAATTGAAAACTTCAGCTGAGAGAGGAGAGATTCCTTCGGACATGTTTGCCCTGTCACAGCTTCCTGTGACAATCTGAAGCAGTTTTCTTTAGTTTTAGAAACAAATAGAATAATGTTTTCTTGTATAAATCAAAATACCTGACACACTTTTGAAATAAAAGGTTTTTTAAGCGATACCAAGACCGTAAGAGATGTTTAATCATGGATATGGAAGGATATTTATTTGTACAGCTACTAACATAGTTTGTCTGGAAACTCCACGGACACCAAGTGTGCATCCGGGTCTCCGCCACTCTATCATCCCATTAAGCATGCATGTCACTTTTAATTTAAAAACTTTAGTGCTTCCTGCCGTCGATTGCACACCACGCTCCACGCTCACTTTTTCAGTTGGAGAGCAAATGCGCGCAAAATTATTATCTGTCGATGGTGAAAAGAATGCAAACGATGAAGTTTAGCGCGTTCGGATCAACGAGGTCAAACAGGGCTAAAAAGCTTGCTGACTACGGCGGTTTTTTTTTGTCTTGGTTGCTGATGTTGAGCGTCCCAAAAAGAACCTTCCTTCTCCCAGTGCTCTTATTGTGCGCCATAAAGTTAGCACAAATATTTTTCAATGTTAAATAGAGGAGCAAATTTCTTCCGCACTCATCCCGTTCGTTTAGCACTTCTCGAAATCGTAAATTTAATGTCGTTAAGTGGGTAGCCATTTTTGTTCGCCGGTGAAAATGGGATGTACCAATCTAATCTTCCTGTTTTTCCATTACGCTCAACCAGTAGCTCGTAACTAGTTACCTTCCCTGGGGCACAGTTGCAGACGTTTTGAAATTGCTGCAATGGCAAATTGTACAACAGTTACCGTTACATCCAATGTTTGTCAATTGTCTCAATTACTGCGTCCGTAAAAGTTTTACGGCACGTTCGTTGTGCTCCAAATTGAAAACTTCAGCTGAGAGAGGAGAGATTCCTTCGGACATGTTTGCCCTGTCACAGCTTCCTGTGACAATCTGAAGCAGTTTTCTTTAGTTTTAGAAACAAATAGAATAATGTTTTCTTGTATAAATCAAAATACCTGACACACTTTTGAAATAAAAGGTTTTTTAAGCGATACCAAGACCGTAAGAGATGTTTAATCATGGATATGGAAGGATATTTATTTGTACAGCTACTAACATAGTTTGTCTGGAAACTCCACGGACACCAAGTGTGCATCCGGGTCTCCGCCACTCTATCATCCCATTAAGCATGCATGTCACTTTTAATTTAAAAACTTTAGTGCTTCCTGCCGTCGATTGCATACCACGCTCCACGCTCACTTTTTCAGTTGGAGAGCAAATGCGCGCAAAATTATTATCTGACGATGGTGAAAAGAATGCAAACGATGAAGTTTAGCGCGTTCGGATCAACGAGGTCAAACAGGGCTAAAAAGCTTGCTGACTACGGCGGTTTTTTTTTGTCTTGGTTGCTGATGTTGAGCGTCCCAAAAAGAACCTTCCTTCTCCCAGTGCTCTTATTGTGCGCCATAAAGTTAGCACAAATATTTTTCAATTTTAAATAGAGGAGCAAATTTCTTCCGCACTCATCGCGTTCGTTTGCCACTTCTCGAAATCGTAAATTTAATGTCGTTAAGTGGGTAGCGGTGGATAACAGTGGAAACGGTGAAGAAAACATTGATTTTTCTCTTGAACCTTCCGGCGGGGCCGTTGCTGCTGGTGATAAATTATAATCGTGGAAACAACCTTTAAAGACCCGAAGTTTTTCGCACGGTGGAAAACAATCAAAGACGGTTGGGACCGACGGTGAGAGGTTCCCAGCGGGAGGTTAATTATGATTACATTCTTTTTGTTTTCACATTTCTTTTCTCACTTTGTTTTTTTTTGCGTGTCGGTAAAATGGCGTGTAGCTTCCCTGTACGCTTCTTCGCATTGTTAAATTGTGATTGTTGCAATTTTTTTCCCCCGTCTAACTTTTGTCCCTTTTTTAAACATCCAACTCCTCGAACGTGAACATCAAATTAAAGCTCGATGAGTACCCGGTTCCGCATCATACCTTGTGCGGTGTGGATGTGCTTTGTTGTTGCTACCATTATTTTCCACTTGGTAAAACGGAAAAAGCACACTTGTTGCAGAATTTATTGTTGCGACTCGTGCTCGAACCGCATTGCATCGACATTAAAAAAGCATGAAACTGAAAGGTTTCCTCCATTTTGAAATGGAGCAGATCCTGTGCCTCGGAAGCAAATATCGTGACGATTGATCGAAGAATGGCTGGGATGAATGGAAAGTTGAGGCTGGTCGTTCAATGTAGTGTAGGTACTGTGTGTGTGTGTGTTTTTTTTTATTACCCAGTAACATGAAGTAGTCACGAAGCGAACGAACAAAGCAAAAAAAACAACAAGTCTTCTCTCTGTTCCATAGTGCAGTGGATGGCTACTGTTGGGAATTTGTGGCACGCAGAAACAATATATAAATAGCTCCAAACGTTGTGGACATCCTCTGTGTGCGTGTGTGTAGTAGTAGCTGCTAGGGGAACAACTTCCTTCCGCCACCGTCCTTTCACTGATGGCTGGCCATTCCATTAAAGTGCGTCCGAAAGTTGGAACGAAAATGCTCCACCGACCGGACCTTGGTCGACCCAGGGACGAGCGTCGTTTATTGTGCTTAGTTTTATGCGCACGGAAATGTCGGCAGCAAATGAAGTTATGGTTAGTAATGACATCATTGGTTGGTTTTATGAGGCTTTAGTTCTTCCGTTTCGAACGGCATCACCTCAGCACCGTAGGCAACTCGGTTGGATTGCTCCATTTCACCAACTGCTTGCAACGCCAGCCCAGATGGGAAAACTTTTTCTACTACAGTTTGTGCTTCCTCTTCATGTTTTTTTGTTACTTGAAAGCTGCATCATGCTGGGGAGTATCATGTTGGAATTTCGGGGCGTCATTTTGCCAGCATCTAATAGTGCGGGTAATGTGGCGTGTTAAGAGGACACAGGGAAACAGTAAAAGTAAAGCTGCGTAAGTAACGTGCACTACGTTGGAGTATATATATGTGTGACAAAGCTCATTGGTTACGAAGCTCACAATTATGCACTGGTGGTGCGTTTGAGGGAAACTGGCATTGAAGCAGCACTACATCTTGGGCAGGATGCGTGAACGAAGCTGTAAGGTAAGCCATCGAAATAGGGCTTATATTTACTGAGCTTATGATGCTGACGTGGCCGATTAAACTTTGTGGCTTTTATTAAGACACGGTGCTGTTCGTTTTTCGACGCTTAACACCCATTCATACGTGCTATGGTCAGGTTTTCGATTTAGAAGATATGTTCGGTGGATCTTTCAGCTCTATGTGCAGCATAGACATGATTTGAAAACTGCAGACTTTCAAAGAAAAGTAGCAAGAACATATTATAGGTTCTAGAAAATGATCATGGAATTGAAATTGTAGAATTTATCGTAGTATGAGTTTTATACCTGAATGAAGAAGTTGGTGAATGTGACGCAGATAGATGACTGACTATAGGAGATTTGGTTTTTACAATATATTATCAGTTCTGGTAATCATATAACAAGGAATAGATTCCGGATACCAAACACTGTTTTGTGACCAAAAGTGATGAGGAAATACTGAGAGTATATTGCCTAATGGTTTTATCCGTGTAATACATGGATTTGAAGGTTCTGAGCATTCGTTTAGAACTGTCCATGTCTTAGACGTAGTCTGTTGAAACATGGATTTAAGAGTCAGCACATTCAACCATACAATGAAGAATGTCTAGGATTTCAAAACTCAACGTCAATGTCTAAGATGAAGTCGTCCCTGTGACAATGACCTTCGATCTGAGGCTAACATCGCTTGAGAGAAAAATCTTTTAGACAGTTAGCGCATCTTTGATCGAAGAGCCTCTCAACAGACATTAGCTGTGACTTACCGAATATTCTAATCTCGATCGGAGGACCCTAATCGTTCATTCAGTAGCAAACAATACTCTTTAAAGTGCTATGATATCAAGAAGGTTTCGTCAACACTTTATATCAGGGAATAGAGTTCTAGATATTGCAGTAAAGCTGAATCTTTGTATCGTTAGTAGATGACTGAAGTCTATGGAACATTAACTGAATATGAATAAAACAGAAATGTTGATTATGACAAAAAGACGACTAGACACACAACTCGACACTCAATTTAGACGTGTAACCTATTGCTGTAGCTCCAGAAATCAAATACCTTGGGGTAGTAGTGGATGATGGATTACGCTCTAATACTGTAATGTATAAAAGAGGGCTAACAAATATGTTGTTCTTATTGGATTTGGCAAAGGTCTCATTTTGGAGGACGAAATTCCACATTGATCTGTTCGTAAATTAATTTCTGTCCTAGTATACTATTTCTGGCTGCCGATGTTTCCAATTTTACGATTTCAGAAAATACAGAATAGAGGTATAATAGCCGTTCTATCCAGTGCTCAGTATAGTTCATCAGAGACAATAGTAAACATCTTGCAATGAATATCAATCAGGCAAGGAAAAATCTACTTAACTATGATTTTCGTAAATCTAACGAACGGTATCTACCTAAGTACTTGAGGGAAATGATAATCAAGGGTTAAGATATACTTTTAGATATAGATATACATACTTTTAGAACATCACAGAGCACAAAAAAACCTAAGCTTCCCCGAATGTCTTCGTCGAACACATGAAATTATTTCTTAATTAAAGGGTTTCAATGGATTGTCATAGTTTTTCTTTTTTGTATTATGTTATCCTAGTAAATAAATGTGATCCTCTCAATCGGTGTGTGCGACGGAACTCATCATTCAGAAAGAGTAGCAATTGATCGTTAAATTTCATGACTGGAAAAATACTGAAAAGTGTCCTTTTTTACGAGAGCCATAACCATCGCCATTTCCTATAAGGATTTTATTTAATCCATTTGTTTCAAGATTCAAGATTATTCTTTATTACAGTATTGTGGAAACCCAAAACCTTAAAAATGGTAGATCTTAATGTTTCGATATTTAGCTTAATTATACATTTATCTCCACCGACAATCCCTAAGAGAGATTAATGTAATTTATGGCCAATGTTTTTTTTTCGAATGCAAAAAGTTTAATGCTTCGTCTGGATCTGATACGATGTTACGGCACTGTGATTTGCTTTAGCGCAAACTGAATGACTGAAGAAAGGGGATTCAAAACAATAGTGATCCAAACAATATGCAAACAGACAAACGGTTGCTGTAAAAGCGACTGTGCAATCCGATTATAGCGAACTCACCGGTCCATTTTTTTTCTTTCATCACGAAAAGCGTAAACAAAAATAAGAAAAAGGAGAAAAAAACAAAACAAACAACAACAAAAAAAACATCTGGAACGAAGAAATATGAATAAAACAATAATGTTGGTACCTTTTTTTTCCTTCCGGATCCGGATGATTGGATTGGCCCAAGGGGTGAGCGGATAGACTCCAGGATAATGGTCCGGCCCGAGAAGCGGGAGGGAAATTTTGGAAAACTTTTCAAATATAAAATGAAATCCATTATGTGATGATTTATCTGTTGTCATCAGTGCATGGCACGGCCGTACCGTACCGTACCGTGGGCTTTTGTTTTGTTGCGTTTCTGAGGTGGGCTAGTATTGGTGGTAGAAAATCGGGCTTCTTTACCGAGAATAAACAAAACAAAACCAACGACCCAGATGAGCGTCAACCGAAGTGGAATGCAAGACACGGTCCCGATGTTTCGTATTATGCAAAGCCTTTTTTGTGAACGAAGCAGAAGGCAGAATGGAGAAAACTTCTGCTGGCTGGTTAACCACCAGCAACCACTCATTGTCTGCCGAGTTTGTTCGCTCGCGAAAGATTGGATCAAGCAGATTAGGATGCAGCTGATACGGGAGCAAAGCTTGGTGGAAAATGCGAAGAAATGTGCTTTCGTATCAACCGTTTGTTTGTTTTTCTTTTGCGGTGCGTTTTCCACATCGAACAATCGTTCAAGGCGATGGAGTTGCGGACTAAAGTTTTTCCTTAATCTTTACCAATCCAACATTTCCTCCACCGCTTCCAACTGCGGACATCCCCGGTCCGGTTTTGGTGCAGATCGTTGCCACATCGGGTTGTTTAGATATTTGCTGCAGCACCGTTTTCCACACGCCAAAGTAAACAGGGTTCACCAAGCATTAAAGGGAAGGGAAACGAATTATATATTTTTAATATGCAGTGCCAATGGAAACTTGGCACGCCAGCCCGCACACACCGAATGTGTAGCAAAACATGACACGAACAAGTGGACCGGCACTGCCGACTAGCGAAATAACTACTGCCAACACACACACAGACACACCGGAACGAAAACAATGGGTTTGACGACAGGCCCAACCAAAGGGTTCTTCCCCTTTTTTTTTTGTTGGCTAGGACCAGAATGGAAGGATAAAAAGTTAGGCATAGTTAGGTGGAAAAAGTTGTCGCATTCGCGTTCCAAAATCGTGGGTCCCCAAAGGTGGTAAATTGAATGTACCTTTGCGGGATGGAAGTTAGTCTAGTGACGGCTTTCGGTTGGGATGGATAGTTAGCACTGGTTTCAGCGGTGTAAGGTTGTCCCTAAAGAAAGGACATCGCTTGTTACGTACCACGACCAGACAAGCTCACCTTGTTGGGGAATCTGTGTGTACTTAACTGCTTAGTAGTGAATCTGTAGATTTAGCGAGGTTTTTGAAAGGGGTTGTCCAGGGACTAGGGAGCTAGACAAGAAAGCTTCCTACGATGGCATCACCAGCATCGCTGGCAAGCTACGACAGCGATGGCAGCGAAGTAAACCGTTGTCCAAGAATTCCCCCTTGTCCGTCTGCTCATTTCACCCATATTAATGTGTTCCCGTTCGTGGTTCGTGGGTTCGGATTTCAGAATCGAATCTCCTCGATGCAGAAAATCGGCAAAGGCGAACCGGTGGACAACGATGAGTTCGACACGTGGATGAAGTCGAAGCAGCTCCTAAAGCCGGATGATCAGCTCGACCTGACCGAGGCGGAGCTGGGCGAGGAGATCCCAAAGCTGCTGTCGACGGAAAATCGACATCTGCCCCGCAATCTGGTCGTGTACGATTTCCGGGAGGGTGCATTTCTGCCGGTACCACCACCGGAGAACACGATAACGCTGCTAGAGTTCGAGGGTACCTCCATTCACAAGGATACGGATGAGGCGAAGGAGCAGATCTCGCGCAAGGGTACCGACGGTAAAGCGAACATTTTCTTATTTCCTCTTTTCAGCGAACACACACATACAGAAAAGACATCCGAGCTGTTACCTTGTTTCGTTTAGTTCGTTCCATTTTGTGTTTCCGGTACATCGCTAGCAGGTGGTGAAGCGGAGTTTTCATTTATCTTGTTTCTTTAAATCCTTCTGTATCTCTCATTCGTGTGTGCGTGCACCAGTGGTGTGTGTGTGTACTATTTCTTAACTCTTTTTGAAGATAGAAAATGTTAAATATTTGAAACAATACACCCCATTTTAAAGCTGTGGATCTATCTCCCTATCTATCCACAAGCGTACGGCATGATGACTACTGCTCCTGTTCACTTCCTTTTCATACTCACTCTAATTGCTGGTGCATGGTCAGTTCTTTTGAATCTTATTTTACGAATGGCATGATGAACTAGTCTTTTTTTAACTCTCTCTTTCTATTTATTCATAGTTTTTCTATCTTATGCTTTCATTATCCATTTTTATCCTCGTTATCAAATGAAATTTATTTATTTAAGCTCCAACTTCGAGTCTTTGTGTTCTTTACAAGCATGTACAGTGTATGAGAAAAGAAAGCGAGACAACACTACTCGCATAGTTTTGATCACAGACATATGAACCTACCAGTGCGCTGGTAGCGTCCCAATTTTGGTTTAGTGTATGTAAAATTTATCGAACGATAGCGAGAGTCTTGTCGTTGTGATTATAGCAATCGGTACTGTGCCATAAAAGCGTTTGTAGTTTTGTGTTTATATATGAGTTCCTTTCTGTACAGATTAAGTTGGCAAAAAAATGAAGACACGTGCAGACTTTCTTCGGTCGTGTTTCGACAAATCTAGCGCCAAAGCTCGCAACTACCATAATGTTTTAGATGTTCTCTCACCTCTTTTATCACTCGAATTAATACCATTTCTTTCACAACCCACACACCGACGGTATGCCCGGCCAATTCTTTCCATTTTCCTATTCACCGAAACTCACCGAAACTCACCTTAACTGCCTGAACAAAACCAAAATGCATGATGAACCATACTTTTAAACCATTCGAATCGAAAACAAAACGCAAACACGCGCCATTGTGTGGCTTTTCGTACGCCTTGCGAAGAGTTAAATGTCACCCTGGACAAACCGAAGGAACCTCTCGCCGAAGACCAGGAGGACACGAAAAAGCCCGACACACCGGAAACTGGTGACGGCGAAGAGGGTGAACGAGATGAAGGTAAAGCAAAACATCAAAATCAATCTAAAATCCTCGTAAAAAAAAACTAACGAGCAAACAGCTGTTTGAAGTTTTGTCCGCTACGTTGTTTGTTGTGTTTCTTCTAATGCCGTTTTCTTCATCTCTCTGTTCTTGTTCGTTGTCTACCGCTGTTCGTGTTTCGTTTACTACTTTCGTAGTATGTAGTGTTTAGATATAAATTTAAGGTAGTATCTGTAAATAATTTTAGTTGGAAATAGTTACTTAATTGTTAATTTTAATAATATATTGTTAGCAATTGTAGTTAAAGTTTAGTTAAAATTTAGTTAAAGTTTCTAATTTAGATGCAATAGTTTTATGTAAAAGTCTTTTAACTCGTATTACTAGCGTTTACTAGTTTTAGTTACTCACAAATACTTGTTGAGAATGTATTAGACACTTTGGTGTAAGAAATATGGCCAACAGTAAATACGACTTATACCTCATGAATATCCTGTTCTCTATGCTCTAATATATTTTAACTAGTTGTAAATAATTTTAGTATTCAACGTAATATGAAAAATTAGCTTGCACCTCCTTAGCAATAAAACCTTATTTTAAATTGCACTTAATTATGTAGTAAAGTTGTTGTAAATTATTGTTTTATAATCTTAAACTTTTAGCAATCAGCTGAATATCAGTTCATGTGAGTAGAAGCGTTGGGATAGCTTTCGCCTAACCTCTACGATACTGTGCGTATCGTGCGTATGCCACTTCTAATTGATGACGAGATGCAATGCCAGCTACTCAAAATGGTGGAAACTACTAAGATTTGCGTGTGTCATTACATTTCAAACTATTTGCTCGTGCTTGTGTCTTTTCACACAAAATCTAGATGAAGCCGAGGGTGAAGGTGAAGGTCAAGAGCAGGAGGAAGAAGCTCCACCGCCACCAGAGGAAGAAGCGCCCAAAAAGAAGCTTACGAATCAGTTCAACTTTTGCGAACGAGCCGCCCTCACGATAGCGAATCCTTCAAGGGTAAGTACATATCGTAAGACGATCTTAAGCTGAGTTGATTACTCAAACTTCTTGTGTGGTCCAATGGCTATCTTCACCACACACAGTCAGTGGACACCCAAACGATTCCACCGCCGCGATCTTCGTACGGCGCCAGCGTACTCCAGTGGGTGATCTACGACTCGTACATCGAGGACTACGCTCAACAGCAGCGGGAGAAGGAACGCGAGAAGGAGAAAAAACCGGGACTGCAAAGGCGCGACGAGAAGAGCCGCAAGGACGAGAAGGCAAAGCAGGCGGAAGAGTTCAACAAGCGCTATCTGCAGGCGTGCCAGATAATCGAGCGCATGGTAAACCAGAACATCTACGACGAGATCGCACAGGACTATCGGTACTGGGAGGATCCGTCCGATGAGTTCCGCGAGGAGGAGGGCACACTGTTGCCACTGTGGAAGTTTTCCTACGAGCGCACCAAGAAGATGTGCGTTACCGATCTTTGCTTCAACACGCTCTACTACGACTTGTTTGCCGTCTGCTTCGGGACACGTGAGTATCCATAGTGATTCCGGGGGTTTTATTTCCTAAACGGCAAAGCTGCCGCAAATGGTTTTTCCTTTCCGCGCGACTGATGGGATTGTCACAAATTGACGACATGAAATCGATAAAATTGAAATTGATTGAAATGTCCCGTCTGTCCCGGACGTCAACCTTCATTGAGACCTCCGTCAATGTGTGTGAGTGCAGCACGAACGTCGCACCGTAGAACAGAACGTGTCACACTGCAGTGAAGAGAGTTGGTGTCACGGTGTGGAGGGACATTTGCCTGATTCACCTCCTCCTCTATCCCCAAAACGGGAGATACCCCCCCCATTGCAGTGGATCTGGTACGATTGGTATGCACGTCGTCGTTCGGTTTGTTCCGTTATTTATGGCTTCATTACGTGCTGCGGAAGTTTTGATGTTCCGCCAGTAAACGCGGCCGTTGTCGAAGGACAAAGTTGTTGGGTGTGAGAAATGGGAAAGCTTTTGCTGGACGAGAAAGGACAGGAAACAAAAAAGATATAGCGCAGGATAACGCCACAAATGGTATAGGTCAGGATAACGCTGCGGACAGCGGGGATCGAAAGGTGAAACGACGATAACTACGACCACAACGCGTGACGCGTGACGGCGAAGACGCTGACGACCGTAATCAATGAAGAAATGTTGGCAGCGGATATTAATTGAGAGATATGGCCGTCTTCATTGGCGCACAAGTACCGTTGTGCTGTGGCCTTGCGATTGGAACGAAGGCCGAGGCGGTCGAGCCTGCTGTCAACTTCCGGATTGGATGAACATGAATCAGTTTATCGTTCGTGGTTTATTTAGCAGAATTTACCTTCACTGTGACGAATAAAAGGGGGGGATGGGGAAAACATGATTTGCTTGCTAAATACATTACGTGAGGCATAATGGGAAATAATGAACCGAGCGGTAGACGAAGGCTCTGGGGAACCGTTCAGGCTTTGACAAGGTTGATTAGGATCACTAGCCGTGATGTTAGCATAAGCTTGGATATATCCTGCTTGAATTGTTCCCTCAACTGATGAGGTGTTTAAATTTTATGGCTATATTCGATATCCTGATGTCTTCATGTGGCAACTTGTTCCGGAACATAAGGGGTCGACAAACGCAGAACATACAAAAAATCGTCCATCGCTTCACTGCGGTTGGAATGCAACGATGAAGTTTTAAATATTCTCTTATCCCAAAGTTAATTCGATAGCTCCCTCTATCCCCGGCGGGACTATTTTGGAAAGTATGTAATGGAACATTTATTCCAACCTTCTGTCCTCCGGTGCTCATCCTTTCCGCATCCTTTTCTCATCTTTTCAATCCATTGAACAGTAAACCATAAAATCAAGATACCGTTACAACCCATTAAATCTTTACTGCGTCGACCGTGGCGACGATGTTCTCAAGTGGATCCGTGGGAAATGGGAAAAAGGATGCGAACGAGCTCCGAGTGTCATTTAAGGATCGGGCATGTTCTGAACTTCACAATACCGGCTGCGTCGTAAAAACATGGCTCACCACGAGTTGTCGAGTTTCATTTTCCGCTGGCCAGCTCGTTGTTCCTCTCTCTCTCTCTCTCTTTCTGTAGAGTTGTCTGGTCGTAAAAACATGGCTCACCACGAGTTGTCGAGTTTCATTTTCCGCTGGCCAGCTCGTTGTTCGCTCGCGTAAGCCTGGGCTTAAGGTGCAAGCAATGCCTGCGCCTGCCTGTTTCGGGAGGTTGCTTGTGGCAGGAAATTCGCGAGTTTTCCCCCCATCTAGTCCCGGTGGGGGTTTGCTGGGCAATAAAATGGCAGTAAAATCAAAATTAATACCACTCCACATTTTTTATGACACTTTGCACACCTTCTATCCTTCGTTCTCTCTTTGTTGTGTCTTTCTCGCCACCTCTCTACGCTGCCGTTACACTGTTTATTCGGACTTTAAGAGGTGTGATTCTGTGAGTACTGCCGTTCCAAGTACATTCCAACCATAAATGCTTGTGATGGGTGAAAAAAAAACTCCTGGGCGGAAAACAGAAGGAAACGAAGGTCTTGGATTATGAAATGAAAATACTTCATTGTTTTACCCTTTGGTCGGAAAATATGATTTGTCCTCACGGTGACGGTGCACGTTGCATGTTGTACGTTTTATAGTTTTATGACGAAGCGCAGGTACCAACAGGCAACAAAGTGAGTGGAATAGTTTTACGAAAGCATATGTTTGGTTTTTGTACGTGCGATTGATTGGAAAAGTGAATTTAATGAGGTGTACGAGACATGCCATCTCAGATGTCGTGAAAAAGATTTTTTATACTAATAGTTTAAACGGCAAAAGGTACATTAAAAATTATAGAACTATTTTGGTCAGGACACATCTAAATGGTGGCCAGGTCTAGGATACATGACAAAATCCAATAGAAACTTACAAGAAACAGCTTCCTTCTTATCAATTAAGACTCGCGACTTGAGCCAAAGAAGAAGAGCATCAATCCAGGACGACATCGGCAACATTGTTATACAAATTTTACAGTGCCAGTTGTCTATGTCTGTGCAGTAAATAATAACTCAGAATCTACGGTTGACTACGTTCATGAAAAATTACTTTCTAAAATGGAGTGCGTCATTCCTCAACAGCGTCCTGAAGTTCGAAGATTTTTTTTCTCCAATTTCTATGTGGTTAGGATGTATCAGCTACAAATACGACCATCATTTTTTAAGTAAACCCTTATAAATAACCTTAGTAAAGATGCTCTAAACAACTGCCGTAGAGAAGCCAGTGAAGATGAGCCCATATTTCTTCATAAATCGTCTCTTCAAACGCTTTGTTCCAGAAACTTTTAACAAATTGAATTATTTGCGGAGGTTTTATTCTAGAATACTATATTAGAACTATAATTGTTTGACTAGATTATTCCGAGTTCCTTAACTTGTTGCCACAGTTTTGAAGTCTTGGAGTCTTGAAATTTTGGTGAAGGAGTACTAGAAACGTGAATTACTATTTGGTTTGTTTATACTGACTTTTACGACGTACACATCAAGACTAGGTTCTTTCCTTGGAGATGCCGTCAAACATATTTTTTGTTATTGAACAATATTCAGAATTCTTTTGAAAACAGTTTATACATTGGGTTATTACAACTACCTCTTAAATTCATAGAAAAATTCTCGATAATTGAAGAGTGGCCCAATTCTTTACTTTACAGTGGACTTCATGAAACAGAACGCCGAGGGAGCTGTTTGCCTATTTACAATTAAAAATCCGTCCTTCCCAGACTACAGAAGTAAGTGCAATTATACACTGTAAAAGTAATAATCAAACTGAGCTAATATATCGGACGATTGTTTCTTACAGTTGCAACAGAAAGTGGTGCTATGTGCTGCGACATCCACCCAAAGTACCCGTACCTGATCGCGATCGGTCTGTACGACGGCAATGTGATCGTGTACAACCTGCAGGTCGGAACGAAGGAAGGTCCCGTGTATATCTCTCACGGTGTTAACGGTAAGCACGCCGAATGCGTGTGGGAAATCAAGTGGGGCCCGGACATGCAGGATGGCGAGATAAACTTTTTCTCCGTGTCGGCTGATGGGAAAGTTTTCAACTGGGTGCTGATGCAGAACAAGCTCGCCATAACAACGATCATCACGCTGTTTCTCGAGCTGGATCATGTTAGCGGACCGGATGGTAGTACGCTGCGCTTGAAAGGTAGCGGTACCTGTATGGTTTTCCATCCGCACAATCCCGAGATTTTCCTCGTCGGTACGGAAGAAGGTTTCATCTTTAAGTGCAGCACTGCGTACAGTTCGAAGTAGGTTTTTTCCAGTGGCTATGTGTGAAGATGCTTTCTATAATATTAAATTCGGAATCGCTTTTCCCAGATATCTGATGACGTACCATGCGCACTATCTTCCCGTACACCGGATGGATTACAACAAGTTCAATTCGAACATTTTCGCGTCCTGCAGCGGTGATTGGCGGGTGAAGATTTGGGAGGACATGAGACCGTAAGCACCGAAACTGCTCCCGCTGGTGGAATGTTCGCGGGAAAGCGGGAAAAAGGGAAAAATGCACATAATTAACTTAACTTGTTTTCGTTGTTTACTTGCTGTAGTGAACCGCTGTTCATATTCGATCTAGGGTCCTCGGTAGGCGACGTCAAGTGGGCACCGTACTCGAGTACCGTCTTCGCCGCGGTAACGACCGAGGGCAAGGTGTTTGTGTTTGATCTGAACGTGAACAAGTACAAAGCCATCTGCACCCAGGCGATCGTTTCGAAGCGTAAGAACAAGCTTACCCGTTTGGCGTTCAACCAGAAGCTGCCGTTTATCATCGTCGGCGATGATAAGTGAGTATGAAGCGGGGAGAAGGTGGGAATTGCGATTGTTTGAATATTTGATTGCGTTGTGTCAGCACGGTACTTGGGTAGTATGGATGGTTTTCTGGCTGTTCGATAGGTTCGATTTGCGATTGCAAGGCAACGATTTCAACGAGGTTGAAAGCAATCGGGTGGTGTTCGGTGTAGAAGATGTTGTTTTTATTATGCTAGGTGTTGTATATTTTATGAACAACAATGACAATTGTAGAAAAACATGTTGTCACTGTCCTAGGAACATTGGGAAGAGTACAGTTGAGGAGATTGGAACTGGTATGAACTGATAGAACGTTTGCAATAGTGCGCCTGACTTGTTAAAACAATATAAGATTCATTGAAAATTAAAAATAATCAGAATCCTATTTGAGCCGCCTTCTAGGAAGTAAAAGTCGGTAGCAAATAGGTCGTTATGTCTAAAAAGAGCTTGAGAGTTCTACTCAATCAATATTATCTAGTATTAGAGTTAAGCTCAAGTGCAAACTTTGTGATACGTTGAAGAAATGAAGACTCTTAAGATGACAGCTATACGACATGGTATTTCTTGGTACATGGGATGACTCATAGCCTATATAAACTAACTAACCAATCAACCAGGTTTTTAATGTCATGAATTTAAAAATCATTTTGCACCCGCGAGTCAAATTAATTATTTCATCCTTAACTTACAACAATGAAGCAAAGTCCAATTAGGCATATAGTGTTGAGCTGATGTCGTGTGTCTAGGGTTAGCAAAAAGAAAACGATTTATGACTATTTTTCCTCCGAGAGTGTGTAAGCTCGAACTTCTGTATCGCCTAATTAATTATTCGGTCAAAAACATCCTTTTGTACGGTACAGCCAGCAAACCCACAATATTTGCATTAGGTCGATCGTGCACAAGTCTTTGAATAATTATGACTAAATGCTTGCCACACTCTCCCAGAGCATAAATAATTTGTTAATGACAAACTTACTTAAAGAATAATTGATAAACATAATCCGCTTATTGGAATTCAACTGCTGAAACGTCAATGAACCTACACCAAGGCACCGCGGCAGCCCGGCAGTACGTTAGTCGACTCGCAGTGACTCTGCCATCATCAAGTGTGCCCCACTTTGTTTTACACAAGTGGGGACCCATTTATCAAATCTTCTAATTAAACGGTTAACGATGATTGATGTTTACTGTTTTTCCGGCCGATTTCGTCGGCTCAAGTGTTGTCGTTTCGGGGGTGGCTGTGGTTATAAACCACAGCGCTTCCGGTTGGTTTGCAGTGGCTTGACTTGTGCCGTACGCTTGCTTGAAGTGGGCGCTGAATCTATGTTGGGGGTTTGTGCGTTAAGACTTTCGCTTGACCGTATTGTTGAAAACTTTTCTTGCTTCACATTTTCATAAATTCTGTAAATTTATGGTGGTTTTAAACTATTTGCGATATCTTAAGGAAACTCTCAAATCTTTAAGTGAAAGTAGGAACTCTGTAAAATGAAAATTTGCATGATGTTGTACAAATTCGAATTGATTAAAATATGTTAAGTTATCGTTTAAATTTGAGAACGACCGCTTAGCCAACAGCAAACTTTTGCGTAAAACTTTCTGGCGAGTTAGAACTTTGGCACCAAATTAAATTTAAGTATCCCTCTGACCCTGCCCATGCTCATGCATTTTAATTTGGTACGGTAAAATGAATTTATTCGATTTCCGCTCTCAACCCATGCCTTTGTTAGTGACCCATTTTGTGATGCCGAGACACCGAATGTTTTATGATGTGAAGTTGCTGTTGTGTTTTCCTGTCCTCGCACATTTTGTACACCCTCGCCCGAGGTGACGATGTATTGGCATCATTTATCATGGTGCCCCCAAAACAAAGTACCGGGTTGTACGGGACGGTACAACATGTTCGGTTTGTAGACGGACGACGGTTCCTTTCCACAAATTAATGTTGTCGTGTTCTGTGCGTACTTTTTTTGCTGCTGTGTTTTTGCTAGTTCTAGGAAAATTTATTCAATTACAAACGAACCGGTTAAACGGGTCCATGTTCTAGGGTATACATTTATATTTCAATGTCCAAGAACGGACCGATGGCTATCATTATGATTACAATGTCGGATTTTCCACCTTGAAGTAGCGTCTGTTTTTTTATGCTTCTAAACTTGCTGTTTTGCTTACGACTCATTACAGAGGCACGACGATTACGCTGAAGCTATCACCGAACCTGCGCGTGAAGACAAAAATGGGCAAAAAGGCGGGCGTTGTTGATCCGCAGCTGCTCGAAAGCCAGAAGCTGGACCGGCTGCTATCGCTTGTCCGTGAGCTACCCGAAGGAGAAATGGTGAAAGAAACCGTTTCGACTGTCGCCTCCAACTAAAACAACCAAAGCAGAGCAACTAAAGCCATCGTTCTTGACCCACCTTGAAAATTTCCCAGCACCGGGGAAAATCCGTTCTGTTGTAGACTGTTCCGGTTGTACGGTATTGTTATTTCGGATGTTCTGCCCGGGTTGTTGCTGTTTTTTTTGCTACGTGAACGGGCAGCTCTAAATAAACGTGAAAGTCAGACGTTACGTTTTACCGGCTACACAAGCACAAATACACGCTGGATGACAGTGTCGACTAGGGAAGCGTGTAGTGTGGTGATTTGGGCGTTTCGGTTTTTATTTAGCGTTAAACGTGCTTCCTCAACAGGTTTACAATGTGGAAGGTTTTGCGTTGCTCTCTCCCTCTCTCTCTCTCGATCGGATAACAGTGTTCAACAGTTGCAATGAAGCTAAAAGGTTGGAAGCTAGAGCAAGAGTAGAAGGGACTTTTATTTGTATTATAACAGTTTTCAACGTGTACAGGTAACTATTACGCGTTCGTGATAGGCGAGAAGATAGAGGTTTAATATGATTTCTTCGGGTTTTATTGTTATGCCTAAAGGGAATGCCTTAGAAGTCCTTGCGCGGAGGACACACTTTATTCATCAAAGAACTAGCCTGTGAAACTGAATAGCGTTTGGTTTTTTTTATTTTTCAAAGTAAAAGAAACAAATCTATTTTAACGCTGTTAATGTTACTTAGCACCATCTGTTTTGAAGGAAAATGTACGAAAATTGTTCGTAAGTAGAAATTATTAGCAAATTCAACAAAAACTACAAAGAAATAGTGTAACGTTACACATGCACCTATCATTGCTAACATTAACTATTTTATTACAGCTTCTTGTTTTTTGGTATATGTTGTTTGCATTTACAGCTCGCCCCAATTTCGCAATCCATAACACTAATTGACGAATGGCTGATACATTGTTTCTATACTTAGTTTTCCTATTTAAAACGTTAAGACATTTCTATTGCACACGGATATATGGTAACAACTGTTTGGGTTTAGATTGAGCTTGTTTATACTGTTGTTGTATTGTTTCATATTGATAGCTGTTTAGGTGTAGATTGAAGAGCTTTTGTTTATTGTTTTTAATTGTTAGATCATCGGTTTTTCGGGTTTTGCTTACAATAATTTATCACATTCGCTCTAATCGATTGTTTATGCTGTTTTTCAATCTTTAAATTTACATATTCTTTTCACAGCAAAACATTGTCAAAAAGCGC
>KZ061600.1:224488-250243 GCA_002091835.1 Anopheles maculatus
CACATTACTGTATGTAGTTGGTTTTCTGTCACTTACTGTAGATATTACTTTTCCGTCGCTATTGTTCCTCTAACTGTATTGTGCCTTTTGCCTGCAGTAGTAGCATTAGTAACCTTACTAGTAGGCCATGATGAAAATGGCGGTATAAAGCTGATGAGAGCGAAACGGAAACATGCGCCAGACACTCCCACCAACTGACCCAGAAATGAAGAAAAGGAAATTAACGAAGAATAAATTTTCTTGAAGAATGGCAGAAGTAGTGGCAAAAGGTGGAGAACGGTTAGTATAGACTCAAATTAGAAAACATGTGAACCTCTCTCGACCGGCATGAAACGCAGCACAAGCGCTGCACTGTGCTGGGTGGTTTTTCATTAGCTATTGTTTTGGGGATGAAAACTGTTTGCTTTTGGGATTGTTTTTTATTTACCTTTCTTTTTACTGTTTTTTTGGTTTTTGGTCCAGACGAACCGATTTTTCCATTATCTTTAGCGTCTATCTCTGCTGGGACAGTTCATTTCGGCTGTGCTTGGTGATGTGTACGGTTGAGCTGGAAGCTTTAAGGACAGACGGCGCAACCTTTGGGGTGGGGGAAAAAGTCAGGGACGGAAAAGCTGTTTCTATCTGGTGAGTGTTTTTCAACCCCCTCCACCCAGGTCCACCTCATCTCTTCAACTTCACCCCACCAGCACCAACCACCTCCTGTCATTTGAGTTTAAGCTTAGAAGAGTGAAGGAAAAGCTGCCGGCATGTTGTTGCTTTCTTTCTTTGTTATTCAACTGCTCCACTGCTCCTGCTGGGCGTATCGAATGGATTTAACGCCCGGTCGGCGGCGATGGCGTACGGGTAGGTAGAAACAAAACACGGAACATCCACGGATGCGCCTCCATTTCGGCAAGGTCATTCCGTCCGCTAGCGTTATGGAGTCGGCGACTGACATCGTAAAACTCAAATATTTATCTTCATAATACCGGGTAACTTGGTGGAGTTCGCTCTGTTTTTTTTTGAGTGCGCCGTTGTTCCTGTTTTGTCAAGACGGTGAAGGTACTTTTTGTAGGAATGCTACGTCAAGAGTCCGGGAGGAGGGGAGGCCAGTGTTTATCCACGCAATTGAAGGCAAGCACGGATAGGAAAAGCGGATTCGTCCTGTAGCCGTCTGTCTGTGAGTGGTTTTCTTAAAGTTAGCGGTAAGTTGCGGGTCGTCAAGTGATAAAGTTTGAGATACGTGTACGAGATGGATGGGTTGGATAAAAAGTTGGATAGATGGGTGACGTGAGCTTCGGGGGCAAGTAGAATTGGTGTCACTTGACTCGCCGTCTTCAGCAGGCACACGATAGTCTACCACTAACATCATCATCATCGTCGTCTTCGTCATCGTTGTGCAGGAAAGTTATCCGATTTGGTTCCGTTATTATTCTTACCTTTGCCTTCACTACACCATCATGCGTGAAGTTACAGCGCCGAAGAAATGGCGGGTTTTCCACCTGAAGCCTTTTAAAATTAGCTCTGCGTGAGCGTGGAGCGAAGACGCTACCCCCGATCAGCCAGGACACAAACGTCGCCGCCCGTCAGCCACAGTGATTGTGCGTGAAGTTGACGTGACGGTGGAAACACGCTTGATGTTTCCGGATGAGAAGACGCTTACGTGCAAATCCACTTACTTGAGGCTAATTTTCGTTCAATTTACGGAGAAATATTCTTCACCGAGGAGTAGAAATATGAGAGTGTTTCCCTGGAACTGAAGCCAGCCAGGAGTGGATTGAAGGAGTGGATGTGGCTGGTAGGTTCAACGCAATAGAACGGTTTATTTGTGTGGTACATTATGGGCAAATATAAGTGAATTGGAGCTTGAAAATACTTTGCATTTTCAGTGGAATTCTTGAGTAAAGCTTTCGGGGAATTCAGTTTAAATTTTTGGATATTTGGTTATTCTAGCTTTGCCGGGCTTATTTAAGCAAGGTAATCATTGGTGTGTTTCATTTCATTTTGTTGATTCTCTTTATGTATTGGTTTAATGTTGGCATTGAGCTTGCTAAACGTCTTTAATGATTACTATAAAATTATTATTAAAAATATTCTTGTCTATGGTACACAGTGGCTCGTGTGCGCAATGGAGCTCCAATGTTTTCCCATCTTTTTGAACGTAAAGTTTATCGCCAGACCCTGTAGTCTTTCTATAGGAAACAGGCTCAGCGAGTCTGTAGTGCCTTTCGAACGGAGTCCCATAACTCCTGTTGTGTGGTGGCGGAGATGATGTCGCTCCCTCTCGTGTGCGCAATGGAGCTCCAATGTTTTCCCATCTTTTTGAACGTAAAGTTTATCGCCAGACCCTGTAGTCTTTCTATAGGAAACAGGCTCAGCGAGTCTGTAGTGCCTTTCGAACGGAGTCCCATAACTCCTGTTGTGTGGTGGCGGAGATGATGTCGCTCCATATTACCATCGCGGAAGACACTCGGTGCTACATCCGATGCCGAAACACTGGCTGTAATTATCGAACAGCTAGAGTGACCGAGTCACTTCATGAGAGTCTGCTCATGGCGTTTGGACCCGAAAGTGATGTCCTGTACATCCCGTCTTCTCGGTGAAGTTGAGTTCTTCAAAATGCAATTGATGGCAGGACAAGTCTTCTTCCAAAATCACCTTAAGCGGATGAACCTCATTCAGGATGCACACTACCTTTCCAGAGTGTCCTGAGCTAAGAGGGACATCAGAGCACGTGATGTTACGAATTTGGCAATACCCAATGGGTTTCTATGAAGATCTTCTCCTCGGATAGCAAAACAAGCGTCTCTTGTACGAAGACGAAGTAAGTATAAGACAAGTCCAAAAAGCTCGTCACTATGCGTTTGTTAAAGAAGCTCTTTGGACTATCGATCGACATGACCAACTACCTTCATTGTTGTCAAATCTTTAGTTTAGAGACGCTGGAGTGTCGCATGCCTAAACATGCTTTGTGGTAGGTATGATACTTAGCACGATCGATTTCGTCTATTTCATCGAACTCAATATGGTTCGATCGACCCTTTTTTTTGCTCCATACGCCGCATGATCTCCTTTTTCCACCTCGTTGATTTCAATATCACAATAAACACATTTCGTCAACTTCTTCGCCTGTACCCTAATCCCAGTTAAGCCGATGTTTGTGGCTAGTTTTGATTCGAGTCTTAAGCATAAAGGATTCTGTCCATTATTTTTGTTTACTTATATTATGAACACGTTAGGTTGTTTCTTTAAGGATAATATGTTAGTGAATTGTATGAATTTAAAACTGACTTACGTTCTCAGCTTTATGTAGCCTTTAAAGATTATGTTTAATAATTTTTAATGCAGTTCGGCCAAGCCAAGGTATGTTGTTTATAGTGAAAACTAATTGTCATAGCGTGTATACAAATTTGTAAAAGTGCTCAAAGGATGTTTTACAATTCATTATACCATACTATAACTTAATTTGCATCCAGCTTCGATTTTTTTTTCATTAAAAATGGTTTATATAATTAAGCTTAAGTACGTAGAGGAACTAAAGCCAGAGAAGAAGAAGAAGAAACAAAAATACTCGCACAGTTTTATTGTGCACTGAATAGCTAAACTTCTCATTGCATCTCGACAACCAGAATTTAAATAATTTTTCCACCCAAAAAACCTCATACAATGGATTTTAAAAGCGTATAAAATAAAGTATTTAGTATTCGATCGTGCGTTTCATAAAAAGAAAACATCAAAGATCTTCAGCGATTCTTTTCTGTACGAGCGCATTAGGCCTCTTTTTTATTCTTTCCCATGGAATATACTCACTTGAGGAATGCACATAAAATTCTCTAACCGATGGGATACACTTCCCAAGCTATTTTTCCCATCTTAAAACGAGTGGCATTTTGAAAAGGTCGAATTGAATTGGTGCCGTGCACAGAGGTGTTTTTTTTTCTTTTCCGCTCCCATTTTGCTAGCCGTTTGATAACCTGCTCTATAAAACGAATGCCATAGCAGTAAAACCCGGATGGATGAATGGAAGAATTTCAACACAATACAGCGATCGAACAGTCCGCTGCAGACCGGAATGAAAACGACCATTCAAAGGACCATTCAAAAGCTCGAAGCTTTTCACCGAAGGTAACTTATACATAGATGAAACAATGCAAAACAAGAAAAACGGACAGCAGAAACCAAAATCCTTAAAGAAGGCGAAGAATTAAAGGCCGAAGAATGGAGAGCAGCCCTATCAACACTTTTTCCAACAAGCAATACTGGTCGTTTATTCCTTATGAATAAAAACAGTAGCCGAACACACCCGCACACACACACTTTTCCGGCAATCGAGCGTTAAAAAGGGGACGTCGTTTTGAAAGGCTTCAGAAGGATTACCCAAAAACGGTCCCCAAGCGAGCAGAGACAAAAAAAAACGCTCGAGCGAAAGCTTGATATTAACGGGAACGCATGGTTTCCAGCATTCGGTGACACATTGGTTTAATTTCGAGCACGATTTCTCGAACCACTCGGTTTAACTTTGTTCTTTCGTTGGGTATGGAAAACGAAAGAAGAACAAGGATATCAACATACAGCAAAAAAAAACAACGATAACAAACCTCCGTCATCCTTAAACGATCGTCTGTCGGAATTCACCTGAACCGGTGGCTGCCACTTTTAAATTCATCATGTGGCGTGGAACCCATGGAGTGGAAGGCCAAGCACGGACGAGAGTGAGGAAAACAAAAACGCACGAATCCTTGGAATTCTTCACATGAGAGCAAAACATTGGACGGTGAATTTTTCCCTATCCGACGAGCCAGACCGTGTAGCAAAAAGGCACCTCCATCCTTGTGAGGTGACGGGCGGGATGTGAATTTTTATAGGCAGCAACAATGCAGTGCGGGATGGCCCGAAAGATGAAGTGTTCATATAACCATTTGCCAACGGGGTCGACATTTTGCTCGGTTGCTTTGAAAATGGCAGCAAAGAATGGTGAAACCACCACGCATTAGGCAGACAGAGCATTGGCACTGGCGGCGAGCGTTTTTATTTGTTTGGTCGGCAGAATTTGGAATCCCTTTCTAGCTGGGGATTCCGTGTTGTGGGGCCGGAGCAGCATTGTGATAAATGTGCCTGGGTAAAACGTACGGCTTTTTTGGCACTATGGGAAGCTTTCTGAACGTATTAGTGAGAAGTTTCACGCAGAATTAAAATTCAAACTTGAGAGCTACTTCAAAAGTGGTTAAAAGTCCAAGAACTTGCTGAAATCTTCTTTCATGCTTAGCTTTGTTTTAGGCGTATGTGTATGTGTGGAAGGACAATCGCCAGCCTCTGGTCTTTTTATGCATGTCCACATGAACGTGGTAGACCCAAGAGAAGACGTGGTAGACCCAAGTTAAGATGGAGTAGCGACGATGATACTCTCACCAGAAATGCCGGGATATAGGATTAACTGACAACTTCTACATAAGTCTACATGAATTGTAGTTGGTTAGTTTGTTAAACTTTGACATTATTAACCGATGAGACGGACTTTGCAATCGGTTATAGCCGATCTGATCTCCAAGATTATGAGAGCCTTAAGAATCAATCGGGTGGAAAATGAAATCGCAGATAAGCTTGTGTAATAATCACTTTGCCGTAATTATTCGTATGTGTAAGAGATTCTAGTCCAAGGACTGTGACACTAAACCACTGGAGTGCCTAAGCGAAGTACGCATAGGATTATGTTGAACGGATTATATCATGTTATGGAGGCTTCAAATACACACTAGCGTTTAACTCATGCCAGTTCTTAAATGGGTCGGACAGTAGCATAGGATTTTAGGATTTAATACTTAATGAAATACCAAGCATCTTTGGTAACATGTTACTTGAAGTCTTGCGCACAGAGATCGAAAAGGATAAATGGGTGTTTTAGTGTTAATTTTGGTTAATAAATATTAACAGCAAATTAAATTCTCAGATGATCAAGAAGGATATGATAATAAAAGTAAACGAAAAGAATAAGATACTTAACAAAAAAAACTAAGAGACCAGGACCTGGTCCTGATAATGTAATATTTTTACACAAAAGCACAGACTGAACGTTGAAAGATAGAAATAAACTGCAACAAGTCCCACGAAACAATCATCAAAAGATCTTGCTGTCGTACAAACATCAAGCGAGTATTTGACGCAAGTTGTTTCGTTAAGTAAGTTTTTCCGTTCACTACAGTGAGTAGTGCGAGAGTGTCAGTCACGCGCATGAGTGAAACTTGGCAAAAATTTAGGAATTAATCTATTCATTTCTATACTACTGGTAATTATTTTCCTACGCTTAAAACGTCCGAAACTCTAGAGTATTAGAGCATTATCAGGAGACTTAAAGCAATCAAAAAGCAAGTAATCGTTGTTGACACAAGAGAGTACTTAAATACAACTTCAGACCATTTTTTGTACTATAAAAGAAGAAAAACTAAAACCAACACAAGTAAGGAAAGGAAAGCAGCAGTTTTTAAATTATTAATTTGCCTTAAGCATTTGTAACTGAATTTACAAACAATTGGTAAACATACATTTATGTCAGATTTTAAGCTAGAGAACAATTCCATCTTTTGTCCATAGTTCCGACACACTGTACCGCTACCGAAAAAAGGCAAACATTCGAAACGATTCAAGCAGAATGAACCCATGAATGGTGAACCCATAGGACGAATCTAAATCGCTTAGAAAACGGCACCTTGAACGTATCCCATCCCACCACTGGCAACCCACAAGCAACCAAGGGCAAAAGGGCATTAAATCTACACCCCCAAAAAAGGGAGCCTTGGTGCGTCGCTTAATCGGTTTCCTCAAGAGCGATGTTACTGGGACGAGTCCAGAGAGAGAGAGAGACGGGACAAGCTTTTCGGCTGGAAAAGCGAAAGCAAAAAAAAAAAAGACGTGAAAGCTCGTAACGTTTAATGATTTTACGCTCCGATGCCTAATGTGATGCGAGATGGTGTTGCTCCATGTTTTCACCAACCAAACCCGAACTCGGTCCGTCCTTTGCCGCTCGTCAAAACGATATCAAACGCATGGTCTTCCCGAAATCGAAACCGGAAGCCAGCGCTGGCGCACACAATGGCGTGCGTCAAGAAATGGGGAAGCAAACGGACGTGCGGACGGCGTTGTATGATGTACGGGCTTAGAAATAAGAAAAGAAACGAACAGAAGCGTACTGTTCCTCGGTGTAACCATATCCTGAAATTGCACTTCCGGAAACAATCGCGCCTGTTGGGGTGTTTGCTACTCTTCCGGCCAACTGAGAGGCCAGGCGAAACAATCCACTAACGCCGGGAACCAATTTCGATTCCGTCTGTGAGTCGTGCGGGCAAAGTGCTTTTTTGTTTCCTTCGCTTGGCCTCTTTGCCGTTGTTTTGCCCGAGTTTTGTTTAGGATGGTTTGGAAAAAAGGATGGCGTAAGTAATACCGGTACGAACCTTGACGCCAGCCAGCTTCGCCTGAATGTAGAACACGTCCGGGAAGGGGGACGCCAGTGCGTCGGGCATCTCCTTCAGCAGCTCCGTCTCGACCAGGATGGCGTGCTTCTGTTTGAACTGCAAATAGAGCGAGAGCAAGAAAAGATATTAAGTTTGTTTCTTCGGCACGACGTGCGGGAAAGTGTAACAAGAAAAGGCAAAACGGAATGCTTAGAAGCACACGGAGGGAATGTGAATGGGGGAGTTCCATCCATGGACGGTAGGCGAAAAGCAAGCAGGAATCGTTTGCCTTGCTGTGATGAAGTGTGTGCCTAGAAGCACCTGTCCTGTCGCATCTGATTGCAGTGGCTTTGGGGGCTAAAGTGAGGTGTAGTCGCGCCTGCAAAATGTTTCGCGAAGATCTGCACACACACGCCCGTTGTGAGCGAAGAACGGCAAAACCGGAATTTTATTGTTCGTGAAAGTCAATATTGCCAGGAACGATGCTGGGTGAAATGTGAAATGTATACAAAAATCATAATACCTCAGAATCGGAAGTTGTTACGCCGGCAGTACGAGCTTGAACGCCTGCAGTCAGGTTGATGAAGTCGTTATGTTAGAGAATGAATGTATGTCTCCCGGCGGTTAAAAGTGATAGTCAAATCAAAATGTAACGTTTGTTCAGTTTAAGCGAGAGTTCTTTTCAGTTAACTCACCTTACAGAGTCTCGGTTGTAAGTCCGTTTGAAAGGCTGATATACTACTATTCAAAGAAAGTATTTTGTATGGAATTCATTGAGTTTGTGCTACATCACTGTCACTATGTTCTAGGAAGAAATCCTGTCCTTATGATTGTGATGGTGTCAGCAATTCTGATAAAATGTTGATTATAGGAGAGGATACCTGTGTCTGTTTTATTACCAAATCGACTACACAATATTCGTAGTGTGTATGGTCAAGCCGAACAAGCCACGTCATGGGAATGGAAGGGAATATCGCGAACCGTTGGACAGTGCCGAACTGGTCGCAAACAAGAGGGAAGGTACAAAAGGAAGGTATGGGATATGGTAACAAACTAAACACTCCGGAGAACTCTAATGGTTATCGAAATGTCGCTACCCGCCAAGGACTTCGGATCAATTCTTTAGCTAAGTGGCTTAGGAAGGTTGAAATTAATCTCGCTTCAAATTGATACTCTTCTTAAAATCATGCTCAACTCTAATTGGTCCACCCAGGGGTACAGGGTACTACGTTACATGTTTCGTTCGCGATGTACAGACGTTACGAATCATTCTGTTTGGTGCTTATCAGAGACAGCAATTCAAGTGTCTGCCTGTTGCCTATCTTTAGGCGTATTAGCAAGGAAGTTATCCTTGATACTACATATTTTAGATCACATACCCTCTAAGCATAAACAATCTTCTCTCTTTTCTAAACTGAACACAATGAATAAACCTTATAGTCCTGGATCTCGAGAGCTTTAAGAGCCTTGTAATTGGAATTTATTTTTTTTTTGTTTATAAAAGTATAATTAAGCAGTTAACTTTTTGACGCTCGAACTTGTCCTCAAGTCAACAGAGGTTTGACAGCAACCTTCCATAAGGATAGTGTTGCGTCTCAACGGTCAAAAGCTCGCACGACAGCTTTGGCACAACGGCTCAAGAGAGGGCTCTACCGACACAGAGGCGAAAGTGATCGGCAAAGCGTAGCCGATCGAGGACGAAGGACGATCAGGACGAGCGCTACCGAGCGAGAGCGTGAAGAGCAACGACCGTCGCGTTCGACGATGACTCTGCGAGTTATTCCGAAAAGTGACGCGAAAGAAAGACGTGATTTTTTAGCCCGCAAGTATGTGGAATAAGTAAATAAAGAAAATAATTACGACTTACTAAAATACGTCATTTTTAATCACTCAGCGTCGAAGGAATCGGTTGCGGTTGCAATAGATAGTAATAGATATAGAAGCACCATTAAGTGCAGTAGTACATTTAAAGTTTCAATATTATTCATGACATTTTTTACTTCTAAAATGCTGTCAAGCCGTTTAAAAGTCAATCATTCGTACATTACTAAAATCACAGGTAGCTGTAAAACACACTGTTCAAAAGTTTTTAATTTCCCACAGAGCTCGGACAGAACCTGATTGTACTGTGAGATTCAGTCACTTTTTGTGTTGTTGAGCTTAAACTTTAGAGAGTTCAATTCAGTCCAGGACAGGAAAGTTTATACATCATCATAACCAGCTTTACCTTTACCAAACATCCTTTACCGATCGAGTAAATGCTTAGCTCTTTGCCTGACGCAGGAATCTTTGTCTATAAATCGTATGTCTCGATCTTCTATTAGACGTGTCGACTTCATCATTAGATTTTTTATTCTCATCTATCACCACATATCCTCTGTCCAGTTTAAGAAAAACTTATGGAGTCTAGGTCGTCTGGATTGACTTGCTCTACAAAAACATCTGAAGTCTCGTAGAAATGAGTCCATCTGAATGCCCTTACTTCTAATGGCCGAGCCCGGGTAGCGGCACCCGTCTTTACACAACAGAACCTTGAATCTGACTATGCAACTACATGGCATTAGTTAGTTGAATAAGCCATAAGAAGGTCTGCTTGATCAAGCAGTTTGTTAAGCCAAGAGGAAGCCTTCCAAATAAGCTTCTTCATTTTTAAAATAAAGATATGGATCCTTTTGTTAATTTGGAAGAAACTGAGTGAGATAAAAATTTGTAGTAAATACAAGTTTGATTTATACTTTACACAGTAATAGCTCTAATGTAGTTCAGTTTTGTGTGTGTAAAAACAATCTATTTCCAGTCAGCAACGCTACTGCCACTTATCTCAAAACAGACGACATAAACACGTAATGAAAATAATTTATCCTTACAGCAGACACACTTTGAAAAATTAATCTCTTTACAACTTGGACAAAAAGCGCGGCATTTTTCCCTTCAGTATTCAATTTTAAAATAGAATTCCACCAACGGAGTCTTTTACACCGTGAAAATCCCCTGAACAGCAGCTTCCTTTCAAGTGCCACAGCGACCAAAATGTGACATGATTAATATTTTCCCTGACAGCATTTTCCGTCTCTTGTTCTGAGCTGTCCAGCGTCGGGCTTTCGTACGTACGAGAGCCCAAAGAAACCCGTCACACCCGTCAGCGTAGCAGCGTTTGAAATGTACAGTGTGACAGCATTTCCAACTGGCCCCAAAAACAGAAAGAACTGTTCTACCCAACTGATACAATCGGAAAAAATGATATCTTTTAGACATTTTTTATTACGATTGGCCGTACTCGGTGCAGTCGAACAGGAGAGTAAGCAGGAATAAGAAAAGCCTGCCACCGGTTCTCTCTTCTGCAACGATGATGATAATGTGCAGTCGGTGTTGAGATTCTCCGGCCAGGGGAAGTGTCCCCGAGCAAGACACTAACCACACTGCCGGATGGGGTACGGTATTTTTTTCTTTGAAAATAGTTTTTTGTTCTGCAGTTTTGGTCTGAAATATCAAAAGTGGCTGCAAAACCGTATGCCTCAATTTGTCGCATCGAAGCACCGGGCCAGTGCAACCAGTAGCCGAGCTGCTGTCGAAAATGTTCTGCCCCAGGATTGACGGTAAGCACAACGATGGCTCGATGAATGGAGAGTGAGAAAGAGAGAGGGTGAGAGACCGGTTCTGTTGACCGTCTGCTGGATGCTGGTGCATTCCCGATTGCAATCAAGTGTACTACCGTGCGAAACAGTGGCCACTAGTGGCATTGGTTTGTGATAGGAAAAATGTTCAAACTATCGCTTCTTTGGTTGGCCGTTGCGTTGGCCTTTTGACCTTATTTTCGACCAGTTTTACTCGTTTGCAGATGAACCGTGTACGTGTACAGCAGGCTTTGTCCCTTTTGCGCCAGACGGGGTTTAAGAGTTGGGGATTAAGATTTAAAAAGGGTCGAATGGGTTTAAATTAAATTTCTGCGGAAGCTGGATGGAAAATAAACGTTTATCGAATAAAAATAATGCTGTTAATGTTCTGGTTTGCAGAAATTCACGCATTTAATATGATTATGTTTTGCATAATGTTAAAATAGTCAAAACAATCCATACATCAATCTCTAATTATCAAATTTTAGTTAATTATTTTTTCAAGAATGAAGGTAAATTATGTATCGATTTGTTTATAAGAGAACATCAATTTATTCCTACCCCGCTGACATATCAGGTCTATAAATAAGTTTTGACGGATTTGATATATGCATTACTTAAAATTTTTACTTTAGTAAAATTTAGATACACTGTTATTTTGAAGTCTCATCTTCAGAGTTTGTTTGTCACTAGCTGCCATTTCATCAATTAGTAAACAAAGTATTTTCCGCGTGGTTGTAAAATGAATACATTCGGTCCAGAAAAAGTGTTTTTGCGGGGAATTCTCCTTCATTACTTTGTGATGAAAACTTCGTCCACCGAGACCTATCGTGTAATGATAGAATACCATGACGATCACGCTTTACCGGAAAGAACGTGCCAGAACGTGGTTTAAACGGTTTACAAGTGGCAATTTTTGTATGGAAGACGAAAAACGCTCCGGACGGTCAACAAAGTACGAAGATCGAGAACTGTAGACAGCACTTGATGAAGACCCGACCCAAACACAGACTCAGCTTGCAAATACGTTTGAGGTTACTCAGCCAGCCATTTGTCAGCGTTTAAAAGCGTTAGGCATGATCCGGCAGACAGGACATTGGGTGCCACATGAGCTAAAACCCCGTGACATAGAGCGCTGTTTGGTCACCTGTGAGCAACTGCTCCAGCGCCATAACTGGAAGAGTTTTTTTTGCATCGGATTGTTACTGGCAGCGAAAAGTGGATTTATTACGACAACCCAAAACGTAAAGCAGCATATGGATACCCGGGATATGTTTCCTCCTCGTCATTCAAGCGGAACATTCATGACGCCAAGGTAAAGCTGTGCATTTGGTGGGACCAGCTGGGTGTGGTGTACCACGAAGTGCTGGAACCAACCGAAACCTTCACGGGTGACGTTTACCGATGACAACTTATGCGTTTGAGTTGCGCATTGAAGGAAAAAAGGCCCAGGCATGACAAAATCATTCTGCTGCACGACAACGCTCGGCCACATGTGGTGGTACCTGTAGCGCACTTACCTGCAGACACTAAAATGGGAAGTTTTACCCCACTCGCCATATAGCCCAGATATTGCGCCATCCGACTACCATCTGTTCCGGTCGATGGAGTATGCCCAAAAGATGGGAAAAGGTTGTACAAAATGACGGAATTTACTTTTCTGAATAAAATCGATGCCCATTCAGGTCTTGGAGGCTTGGAACTCCGTAAAAAACCGTCAAAACTAATTTTTAAGCCTGATAAAATTATGTTCACTCCATTCCGAAGCGGTCCTTCCAGCCTTAAATTGAACGTATAATCTCACCTTCCCGAAAATTTATGCGTAAGTGCGCAAATTAAATTAAAAATTAGATTTACGCTACGCATCGTGGAGGAAATTAATTTTGAATATTATTATCATGCCATAATTTTTCACTCCCGGCACATGGTCACCGGGTTTGCGTTTCACGCGTGGCTTATCTTTTCATCGAACTAAACCAATGAACGTAGCCCGTAACCGGTTTCTGGCTGGCATATTTTAAAACGCATGCACACGCATGCTTCCCCTCACACACACACAAACACAGACATGCCCACGCACATTCGCACATCATTAATGGTGGTCGTGTGTATCCCACACATACGCCGGCCGTGTGGTGCGTCTGGCATACTGTAGGGCGAAATTTATGACGCAATAATAAATGTATTGCCACCATGGAAATATTCATTCGAGTGACAAACACCCGGACCTGGAAAATGGTTCTTCTCAAAACGGAGAGCTAAACCTGATGCCACACAAATGGATAATGTATTGTGGTGCGGTGCGCGGTGTTTGGTATGCAAAACCGGTCGGTAATGATTTCGTCGGACGTTGCAGTGTGTTGGGACGTGCATGCTTTTTTGTTTGCTCGTGACAACTTGAAGCGGAAGAACATAATTTTCGTAAGTAGGAAGAAAGGGAAACGAAGAATCAAATTTAAGAATAATGTTTGCCGCTTAAGCATCTTACGTGCTACTTTTTGTTCTTGCACGATTTTGTCTGCAGTATTTATTATTTTTAGGAATGTTTCCGACATTTGTTTACATTTCTAGATGTGAGAAAAAAAGTCTTAACAAATTGACTGAATAACTATCAGTATGGCTGCTTCGGATATGAACTATTTAGTATAGAATTTATTTATTATGTTCATAGCAAGAATCTGTCTGAGAAAACTCAGCAGTTTTCTTTTGTATCCATATCTGTGTATAGAAAAACAGTACGAATGGGATTTGATGTCAGTCCTGCCATGTGAAAAATATGTATGTAGCTACTATTACTATATCACTGACTAATATATAGAAAAAGAAAGCAAAAAGAGTGACCCTTAGGGGACCTCACCATCTAATGGGCTTTAATGGGTAACGGGTAAGGGTAGAAAAGTTTCCAAAGGTTTTATCACGTTCTAGATCCCTGAGATAATACGAGATCCCATCGTCCCTGGATAGCTTTGCGAGGTTTTACTCCACCAGGGACTAACGTGGAGACTTTCATATGCGTCGACATTTTTAATCTAAAGGTCTGTAAACAATTCTGTAGAGTACGTCTGCTGGACTATGAATCGTCAAGATGCAAGCAACAATAAAATCATGACTTAAAATTGTACTTTGTCGTAAAATATGTTCAAGAAATGTTTAAAAAGTTTGCTCGTAAAGTAATGGTGAAGAAAACGTAACCTCAAAGTTGGTTGACAAACATCTGAGATCTGAGTGTTTCGTGGTGCAAATCCATTTTCACGTTATTATCATTTATTTCCAGGGAGAAATTATTCCTAGAACTTAAACCTTCTTAGTAAAACATAAAGATGCTGGAAAATATTTAATAGCTCTAAAGTAAACACAACCTTTGTCCTAGCAACAACATGAAAGTTCCTAATAATCTTTTAGAAGCGAAGGTCGATTAAAAGCATTTCATTAAATATTGATTAACTCACAGTAAAGCTGCCGGACCCATTTCGCCCCATACCGGGTGGTCTTCAAAATCCTTGAGGGAATATTAGTAAAAGCTTTTGCCCAGCGAAACTGTTCGAAAGGAAACATGGAAAGTCACAGCCTGAATTAGTTTCGTAAGCCACCGAACAATAATCTTTTCGGTTGGTACCATAATCCTAGGTCAACAAAAGGCGCTTTGTGTACCTTTGCGTCCTTTGAAAGGACGAGCTAAACTTACGAGCAGCATTGACCGCACGATTGTATGGTTCACCATGATTGCGTGTTATAAATCAAATTAAGTGAGCCATGATACGGCCTGGATAACCGAGCCTGGGTCAGTTTAAGTGTGTGTGCTTAAGGATATAATGGGCAACGGATGGAAATAAAAATATGGTCCACTTACTTGGGCAAAGCAAATATGAAAGATAATGAAGTGATGTTTTTTTAAATATTAATCTTGAAGATTTCCACCTCAATTAAGGAATAGAAAGAGGTTGCCGTATGATGGAATGCGCTTTAGAATAGACTTTAGGGTAAAGATTTTCTCAGAATAATACAGTAGAAGAAAAACACTCGTAAATGTTGATAAAAATACCGATGGAGGCGCCCGGTGCCTGACATTTTCATTACTGGGATCTATGATGACTTTAGCTAGTATGTTTGTTTCTGTCAAAGATTCGGGTCAGTATAATGCAGTTGTTCCAAAACAGCTAGCTTTAGACAGACTTTTTGACAATTTGAATAACTAATGCGTAAAAAACTAAAAACAAAAACAATTTTGAAACAGTAAATGTGCCCAGAATTTAATGAGCAGTTACAAAAACATACGAAAAACTATGTTAACGAAAGTGATCTTATGCTTATAGTGCTTGTCGGCTTGTTTGTATGGAAAGCAAGCAGCATTTCAGTTGAAGAACGCCAAAAAACACCTTAAAAACCGGCTTTTATCTACCCCTAAAATGATCCCTAATAAGGAATTGTTCGATGGAGGCGCCCGGTGCTTGATGAAATTTTTCAAATTTATTTTTAAAGTTTAATTTTTTCTATGAGATTCAATACAAAAAAGCCATACATTTATGATTACAATGTAACTACAAATTGCAAATAAAAGCTTCAAAATATGTATCTGCATAAGCACACACCGGTCGCCCTACTCACCATATCGCAACGCTCCGTTTCGTTCCCGGTCACGTACTCCAGCGTCCAGTTGGGTAGATCCAGCTGCATCTGCACACAGTTGGCCGCACCCTTCGCATTCGACCCGAACGGTACCGCAACGATGCGCCGTTCCGGTTTCTGGTTCGGATCGAACGATCCACCCCCGTGTCCGTTCTGCTTCAGCAGCAAATGCTGATGCTGCTGCAGCAACAGCTCACTCCCGGACGGTGTGTCAATCTCGCGCAACATACGCGAAAGCAATCCGCGCCCCGTTAACCGCACACTGTCCGGCATAAACAGTACGTAGCGCGTGCTCACATGAAGCACCGGAAACGTATCCTTCAACGTTTTGGTGACATCGTACGCCAGGTGAAAGAACCGTACGTTACTGCCCTCGCTGAACCAGGCCGGTACCGTTGACTTCGATGCGGCACTATGATTGCCGGCACCGACCGACTGCGGCGGGTTGAAGATATCGAGCGGTGGATACGGAAGTTCGGGTGCGATCACGAACACGCTCACGCCGGGGATGAGTGCCGTCACGCTACCGATCGACTGCAGCAGATCGTTATCGAAGTCGTAAAAGTCACGAAACACGAACGTGATGCTTTTCCGCAGGAAACCGTTCGTGTGCTGCACCCGTTCCTTTGCGTTCGGCCGTCCATCGGCGTCCTCCGTTAGGGTTGGCTTTAGCCGCATACGGTTCAGCGTTGCACCGCCGGGATCACCGACCCGGTACGAGCTTTCGTAGCTAACGAGCGGGATGGAGTCGGGCGCTATGCCGAGCCGTCTCGGGAGGGCCGCCGGCCCCCGCCGAAGACTCGGGTCACCCCCGGTAAGCGTTTCCGCCAGATAGTGGCCACTAGTAAGGAAGTACTTCCACGAGTAGTAGAACACGATCAGATTGAAGCAGATCATGAAGAAAATGAACAGCTTCCCGTACTTCATGCGCATCTTGCCCTTCGTTTGCATCACCGTCCACCGGTTGCGTTGCGTGAGATGGATTGGAGGGTGGTTGAGGTGGGTGGTGTGCTGTGCTTGTTCCACTCAATTTTCCACTAGCTCAAGGAGACGGGAGTGCATAAAGGAAGTTAGCAACGCCGGCGCTCATAAAAACATGATTAGCAATCCCATCAGCTTCGATCCCTTTGGGGCCATTTTTGGGTCGCCTCGGTCGGGTTGCGTTTATCCTACGGTTTCTAGTGTGTGTTCATGCCGCATCCTGATGCCACCTCACATCACACTCAAAATCACATTCCTTCACATACGTACACACTGGCGGGCGAAAATCAGAGAATCCGGGTTTTTTTTTTGTTGTTGTGTGTGTGGCTGTTGTGTGTTCTCTTCAATCCCGACCCGACCTTTATTTTACTTTCACCTACAGATTGCAGGCGAGTGGATTTGTTGTTTGTTTTCCGATGGGGTGATTCACATGGTAATCGAATTATTGCCATCTACATTGTCTTCTGGCCTGCGCTCCCGCAAGCGAGAACAACCGTAGGATGAACTGATGAAGGGAACTGTTGGACCGAGAGAGGGAGAGAGTGTGAGCGAGAGATAAACATAAAGGCATGCAAAGGCAATGGTGAAGAAAATTAAGGGTTGATTGGATGAAAAGGGATGTCTATTTCCCTAGAGGGGATGAACAATTTGGTTTCGAGCTATGCACGGTTGGAGTGAACCCAGGTTCTAGCCTTCCGAACTGTATTAAACGGTAGCGATTATGTTTAAGCTTTCATCACACAATTTTAATATATTCCACCCAACAAACACGTAATTGAAAGCACACAATACCGTTTTTTTGCTTCTTTTTTTCAGAACTACCGCACTCATGCACTGTGGTGCAGCAGGACTGCAAAAAGCACTGCACATGAACTCTCTCCCGGGAAGCTGGTAAGAGCAGGACTTTGCAGTAAATTGCAGGAAAATTACTGCCTCTTATACTACAGCTGCACTTCTGGCACTATCACACACAATACACGCAACACACACACACACCGACACACAGACACTGCCAAGGATGCACCGTAACCCACAAAGGAGGCACACACGTAGACAGCCCGCTAGGGGAAAAGCATCGTTTCACTGTGCGCTTCGTACACTGCTCCCAGCGGAGGTACTTCTCTCGTTAGTGTGAAGCAAATTTGCGTTAAGTCGTAAAAAGTGCGAACCAGCGGTGGTCCTAACATTACCACCCGTTACCACACCACGTTTTCCAACAGCCTTGGCGAACCTTGGTTGTGGATTTCTGGCGACCGGAAATGCGGAACTTGTCTGCACAACGCAAGCAACGAACACGAACTGTTTCGCGTGTGTCCTTGCACACGGACGCCCGAACTTCGCTAGCAACCCGAACGACAAATCCGAACGCCGGTACTCACGAGAGAGTGAGTTACCGCGTCGGGTTCTCTCCACGAGTGTGTGCCCGCGAACGAGTCGCTGTCAGCGCTTTATTGCGATTTGTAAACAGAGAGCCATTTAGCACGTTTGCACAAATCCTTCTGTAAGGCATTCGTACGGCAGGAAGGGAACCGGTTACAACATGTGGCTTTTTTGGCTGTGTAGCCATTCTTGTAATTGGGTTTTGGGCACGGGTTGCTCTCTTAGAACAACGGGCGAGCATCGGTTCTCCACAAAAGGGAGGGCGTAAAATGAGCGCCAGGCACAGGTATTTGTTGAATGTAAACAGACTAAACTTCCGCACGTACCACATGCTGGTCATCGTGTTGTTTACGTTTTTTTTTTACCAGGTTGGCCGCACAAATGCGTACAAATGTTTGGCGTGCGTATACAATGTGTTTGTTTGGACTAAAGTTTACGCTTAAAGATTTATGTTCAGTTTTGGTTTGCACTTTTAAATTCAGCTGTGTGGTGAGAGATTGCTGGACATGGTGGAAATCGCATACATGTTGCTTTTGTAATGGAGGCGCCCATTCTTTAGTAAAACCGATGGAGGCGCCCAGTATATTGTAAAACCGATGGAGGCGCCCAGTACCGTGATGAAGGATATAATTAATTCGCATTTTAAAATATTATTTCTGGTAATATTTTTTAAAATATATAACTAGTTAACTAGTACGATTAATAACATTTTATGTTTTTAATTTTATTTACTCAAGAAGAACCTAATTAATAGTGCATGAAGAAGTTTATGTAAAAAATAAGGAAAAAAAGGGTCTTTAAACATTGACGTACTAATAGCTCAAGTATTTGGCTTAAATTTTTATTATGTTACAAAGCTTCAATGTCTGCAAAACAAAAAATTAAAATCAAGACATGGTAAATAATTTTATTTTATAAAATGTAACGCCCACATGAAAAATGATATTTTGGATTAGCAAACGCAAATCAAACCATTAATAAAATTATTTTCGTTTTGTTTTTACTGAGTTTCATTACTTTAATATAAAACATTAACTCATAGATAATGCATCACTTACTTGATGAGACGCATATATGTATTTCTACTGACTGACTTACTAAAACCGCATTTTTAATCTCAAACATATTTAGTTTCAATGCAACAAGGTATTATTCATGAAGTTACTCAACACGCTGTGAAATTATCAAGATAATAGCAAAAAACTACAGCTTTAAAATTGATGAATTTTTATTTATTCGTTAAAATTATTTTAAGGAAAAATGTTATAAAAATAAGGTTCGATGGTATAGACGAAGGTGGTGCTGATCGTCACACGGCAGGACCGGAGATCTCATCCCATTCAGACTGCTCCCATCGTTATGGGGACTGACTGTCCAAAAACTACGATCTTAAAAAAATCAAAATCAACCCAAAAAAGTTCGGAAAAAATGTCAACGGACCAAATTGCTATCACAAGCAACAAATTGTTACACAGTTGTATATCCACATTTATTCAAATGGTCGCAAGAACTGCGAAAATACATCTAAATATTACGAACAATGGTCCGAACAGGATCGTCGGCTATAAATGCTACACAAAAATAGTTCACTGTTTTCACACCATCTTCCAATAACATGCCGTCATTTCCTTCTCCAGCTACAAGCATACGGACAATCGGGTAATTACGGTCCAGACTAATGCTTCTACGACACCAATTTGATCCAATTTCAATTGACACACATACGCACGAGGAGTACATTCCCGCATGCCGTCGCCTTTCGTGGTGGGGCTGAAACCGTCCGACAATCGCCTGCCTCGCACAATCCACACGCACATCCTCGGGTTGATACGATTACGAAGCGAAAGACACTGATTTGGCTAACATTGACACTGTGTTACAAGAGCACTGCAGAACGTGTACGGTCTGGTCCTGCCGGTTACTTTCCGATCGCTGGGAACAGTATCGGGAACGGTACTTCGTTCTCGTTATAGTTTCTCATCGGTGTCGGAGGTCTGCGTAGAGAAGAGAGACAGAGATGCCACAATGCATCAAGCATCAATGCGGTTAGTTAGCCGTGTATTTGAATGGTAAATTCGTTACGAATGCCTTGCTCACCTTGGATCGGGTTCGGAACACTCCAGCAACCAATAGGTCGTCACGATGCCTTTACCCTTCAGCTCGACATCGCCACGCAGCTCTGTACGAAAGGTTCCGAATTTGTCCAGAATTTGTTTGGCCGCTTCGGAAACATGAATTTTTAGTGCTAAAAGAAAACAGGAAGATAAAATGCCTGTGTTTCTACATTTCGATTTCGTTTTCTCTACACATCCTCTACGTACGATGTCCGGTCGATTCCATTCGCGAAGCCGTATTGACAGTGTCCCCAAACAGACAGTAGTGTGGCATCTTTTGTCCGACCACACCCGCACACACCGGTCCCGAATGGATGCCAATGCGAATCTTTAGCTGATATTCCGGCTTATGCTTGATGGTAAAAGATTTGACCGCATCCAGTATGGCCAGTGCCATCAGTCCGATTTCGCGCGCATGATCGTGCCCGTTTCGTTCCGGCAAGCCGGACACCACCATGTACGCGTCTCCAATCGTTTCCACCTTGTACACGTCGTAAAACCCGATGATGCGATCGAACGTGCTGTAGAGATCGTTCAGAAAGTCCACCACCTCCATCGGACGGCTTTGGGCGCACAGGGCCGTAAAGCCGACGATGTCACTGAAGTAAATCGTGACACACTCAAACTGTTCCGGCTGGACCATCTCCCCGGCAAGCAGCTGTTGGGCGACGGGACGTGGAAGGACCTGGTACAGTAGCTCCTCCGTGCGACGCTTTTCCATGCTGAGTTGTTCCGTTTTTTCTTCCACCAAGCTTTCCAAGTTGTTTGCGTACTGTTCCATGCGGCGGAGCAGATCGTCCATGAGATTTTCGCAGAATCCTCTAAAAGTGAAGTGCAAGAAATGGTAAGATTGACTGGTGAAATTGTTCGAAATTTTGCAAACTCTACAATGCAGAACACATGCAATGAACAAACGTGAAGGTTGAGTGTGGTCTTCACTTTTCCGAGCTTCTTAAGGTTACTGGCATTTCGGCTACGGTATCACATTACTCGACGGAGCTGACAATAGCCTTAGAGAAGCTTCGTAAAAAAGCAACGAAAGACACAGCACCACACCCCATCCAATATACCCAATTCAATAATACTTCATGATCAGCCGGACGCTGCTCCGTATGCCGGAAAACGTGGGCCGATCGTCCGGACTGTCCGACCAGCACTTCTCCATCAGATCCAGCAAATCCGGCGGACAGTCGCGCTGGCCTACAAACGGTCGAAACGGTGGGCTTTCGTGCAGTGCCACCCGCTCCACAATAGCCTGCGGGTCCAGAAACTGACGGGCCGTTTCGTACGGACCACCACGCACCACTATCTCCTCCAGTATGATCGCGAACGAGTAGACGTCCCCCTTCTGTGTGGCCGGTGTGCCCGGGATGACGGTGGCGGGCAACAGTTCCGGTGCTACCCACAGCAGCTCTGTAAAGTTTAGCACTGAGGTGAGAAGAAAAACCAACCGAATGGTGGCACGGAACGGGGCTCGGGCATCACCATTGCCTTAGCCGCCGCCGCCATTTGCGCTTACTGTTGTAGTAGTTCTGATCGCGCACATACTCCGACGGGGTCGTCAGCGTGCGTAGCCCAAAGTCGGAGATTTTCAGCACAAACCGGCCATCGATGAGACAGTTGCAGGAGCGTAGCTTGCCGTGCACTCCGACGTCACTGTTGTGCAGGTATGCCATCCCTTTGACCACGTCATGGATAAGCGACATACGAAAGTTCCAATCCAGCTGGATCGCTTCATTTTCGAGCACATCCTTCAGGCTCCCTTTGGGACAGTACTCGGTGAGTCGGTGGGGATGAGGATTGTTGGCCGCGGTAAATCGATGCAGGCACCCACGAAACGGACCGTATTTTCGTGGCTTACATCTCGGGCCTGTTTGATCTCCCAGAGCAGTGTGGAGGTGATGTAGACCTTCTTTTTGGCCACCTTTTTAATGGCGACTCGTTCACCCTTGTAGATACCGATGGTGGTAAAGAGTTGGGCGGGCGCCTTTCGTGGTGGGGCTGAAACCGTCCGACAATCGCCTGCCTCGCACAATCCACACGCACATCCTCGGGTTGATACGATTACGAAGCGAAAGACACTGATTTGGCTAACATTGACACTGTGTTACAAGAGCACTGCAGAACGTGTACGGTCTGGTCCTTCCGGTTACTTTCCGATCGCTGGGAACAGTATCGGGAACGGTACTTCGTTCTCGTTATAGTTTCTCATCGGTGTCGGAGGTCTGCGTAGAGAAGAGAGACAGAGATGCCACAATGCATCAAGCATCAATGCGGTTAGTTAGCCGTGTATTTGAATGGTAAATTCGTTACGAATGCCTTGCTCACCTTGGATCGGGTTCGGAACACTCCAGCAACCAATAGGTCGTCACGATGCCTTTACCCTTCAGCTCGACATCACCACGCAGCTCTGTGCGAAAGGTTCCGAATTTGTCCAGAATTTGTTTGGCCGCTTCGGAAACATGAATTTTTAGTGCTAAAAGAAAACAGGAAGATAAAATGCCTGTGTTTCTACATTTCGATTTCGTTTTCTCTACACATCCTCTACGTACGATGTCCGGTCGATTCCATCCGCGAAGCCGTATTGACAGTGTCCCCAAACAGACAGTAGTGTGGCATCTTTTGTCCGACCACACCCGCACACACCGGTCCCGAATGGATGCCAATGCGAATCTTTAGCTGATATTCCGGCTTATGCTTGATGGTAAAAGATTTGACCGCATCCAGTATGGCCAGTGCCATCAGTCCGATTTCGCGCGCATGATCGTGCCCGTTTCGTTCCGGCAAGCCGGACACCACCATGTACGCGTCTCCAATCGTTTCCACCTTGTACACGTCGTAAAACCCGATGATGCGATCGAACGTGCTGTAGAGATCGTTCAGAAAGTCCACCACCTCCATCGGACGGCTTTGGGCGCACAGGGCCGTAAAGCCGACGATGTCACTGAAGTAAATCGTGACACACTCAAACTGTTCCGGCTGGACCATCTCCCCGGCAAGCAGCTGTTGGGCGACGGGACGTGGAAGGACCTGGTACAGTAGCTCCTCCGTGCGACGCTTTTCCATGCTGAGTTGTTCCGTTTTTTCTTCCACCAAGCTTTCCAAGTTGTTTGCGTACTGTTCCATGCGGCGAAGCAGATCGTCCATGAGATTTTCGCAGAATCCTCTAAAAGTGAAGTGCAAGAAATGGTAAGATTGACTGGTGAAATTGTTCGAAATTTTGCAAACTCTACAATGCAGAACACATGCAATGAACAAACGTGAAGGTTGAGTGTGGTCTTCACTTTTCCGAGCTTCTTAAGGTTACTGGCATTTCGGCTACGGTATCACATTACTCGACGGAGCTGACAATAGCCTTAGAGAAGCTTCGTAAAAAAGCAACGAAAGACACAGCACCACACCCCATCCAATATACCCAATTCAATAATACTTCATGATCAGCCGGACGCTGCTCCGTATGCCGGAAAACGTGGGCCGATCGTCCGGACTGTCCGACCAGCACTTCTCCATCAGATCCAGCAAATCCGGCGGACAGTCGCGCTGGCCTACAAACGGTCGAAACGGTGGGCTTTCGTGCAGTGCCACCCGCTCCACAATAGCCTGCGGGTCCAGAAACTGACGGGCCGTTTCGTACGGACCACCACGCACCACTATCTCCTCCAGTATGATCGCGAACGAGTAGACGTCCCCCTTCTGTGTGGCCGGTGTGCCCGGGATGACGGTGGCGGGCAACAGTTCCGGTGCTACCCACAGCAGCTCTGTAAAGTTTAGCACTGAGGTGAGAAGAAAAACCAACCGAATGGTGGCACGGGACAGGGCTCGGGCATCACCATTGCCTTAGCCGCCGCCGCCATTTGCGCTTACTGTTGTAGTAGTTCTGATCGCGCACATACTCCGACGGGGTCGTCAGCGTGCGTAGCCCAAAGTCGGAGATTTTCAGCACAAACCGGCCATCGATGAGACAGTTGCAGGAGCGTAGCTTGCCGTGCACTCCGACGTCACTGTTGTGCAGGTATGCCATCCCTTTGACCACGTCATGGATAAGCGACATACGAAAGTTCCAATCCAGCTGGATCGCTTCATTTTCGAGCACATCCTTCAGGCTCCCTTTGGGACAGTACTCGGTGAGGATGAGGATTGTTGGCCGCGGTAAATCGATGCAGGCACCCACGAAACGGACCGTATTTTCGTGGCTTACATCTCGGGCCTGTTTGATCTCCCAGAGCAGTGTGGAGGTGATGTAGACCTTCTTTTTGGCCACCTTTTTAATCGCGACTCGTTCACCTTTGTAGATACCGATGGTGGTAAAGAGTTGGGCGGGTAGTTGAGAGTTGCCCGAGGCGATCGAGACGCGACCCGAGTTTAAGCCAAACTGTTGTAGTGAAAAGTTCTATAAAGATAAGATGGGGGTGAAATGGTAAATTAGTCGCTTTCCGTTGCAATAGACGCTTTTACTATCTTGCCAAAGTTAAAGAAACTAAAAATGACCGGAAATATCCTTTCGTTGTTTGATTTGTGGTGTGCATTTGAAAGCTTAAATTAGTCAAGGATCTGGCGCATAAATCGAGCTGAATGTCGTAAGCCTCTTCGTTGAAGTCGGGAAAATTTTTCCACCTGCTCCAAAATCTAAAGAGCAAGCACACGGTACAGTCTATGGTAGTTATGCTTAAGCACCTGTATCAATTTGATTAAGTTTCGGTGCAGACCGGATTGCCTACTAGTCTCAGAATTTAGGAAGTTTAAGTTGGCGAGAAGCCGAGCTCTGCTGTGCGACAGTTAATCCTAAGTTATTACGTACAGAGCTGATATTCTTGGTAGATTTTGGGTGAATTCTTTCCGCAGAACTATTCATGAGAGCATTTTATGAGTGAATTGCTCCGTGATGTTGCTCGCAAAACACATTGTCGGTCACATTTTTTATGAATATCTGTAATTTGGCAATACATACTGAATAAGTATAATCTAATTTGCCACTAGCAGTTTCAGCAATATGAGCGTGTTTACGCTTAGATGGCATTTAACTTGACGAAAACTAGTTTCGTTAAGTTTGGTTAGGGAAATATTTCGTCAGTGGGTTGAATAAAATATTTCAAAGGATCGTGAGTAGGGATACTGTTATACTTAATATATGCTGCGGGCTGTATGTTTAACATGTCTGATCCAAACTAATGGTTTCTTTAATTGTTGTGTTCTCCCTATCTACACCAGTAAAAAAGCTGAAACATTTATTTCATAATACTAATTTTTTTTTTTTTAAAGGTAGCAATCTTACTTAAAACAGAAGACCTTTATTTTTTTTTTTATAAAACATTTATTTACAAACGTGCTTAAACATAGAAACAACAATGTACAAAATAACATTTAAACATTTAAAACAAAGAATGACGAAGAATTTCTATGTCAATCGCAGCATCATTGTTTCCAATGATGTGGATGACATAGTTAGCAAACAAACAGATGATTTTACTGCGTTTTTCGGCACATATGCCACTGAGTACAGGAAAACGTAGCAAATCAAACGAAAAACGAGACGATGTCGAACACCCTGAAATCACGAAGCTAATGCACTGCTGCAGAAGCTGCCAGGCATCAGCAACTCTACAGCAACCTGCAAAC
>KZ061600.1:250881-269850 GCA_002091835.1 Anopheles maculatus
TTCGCAGGCAAGGGTATGTAGACGGAACAGAGGCAATGTTCGGAGGGTTTCCAGCACATGCGATGTGCTGGGCTCCGACTCGTAGATACCCCTGTTCCGCAACATACCGGTTCGTCAGCAGCGCCTGGGTTGTGATGGCTGGGATGTGGACGTTGAGCCCACCGCGGTTGCGGGGCAATGCCAGCTGCTGAAGAGGCACTCGGATGCCACCGGAGCCATCCCAGAGGAACGAGCCTATGGTGCAGGTCACCTTCGCTATGTCCATTGCGCGAGCGCCACAGACCGACGCAACGAACCATAGTTTGGGCAACAGAAAGGTGTTCAACAGAACAACCTTCTGCACCAAATTCAGGTCCCTCACACGATGAAGCCACACCAACTGGCGGAAATGGTGGATCAGCAGGTCCCAGTTAAGGCTCATGGCTTCTCGGATATTGTTGGAAAACAAAATTCCAAGAAGCCGAAGCCTCTCTTCCGTCCGAAGCCATGGGACCTGGATGCTCGTGGTTGGTGTAGTGTGTCCAACGTCGATCGCGATGGTTTTGTCGACGTTCAGGCGGGCTCCGGAGATGCTTCCAAACGCCTCGAAAGCTTCTCGCACCCGCTCGATTTTAAGGGACGAGGTAGTCACCACGGAGATGTCGTCAGCATACGCATTGACCAAGTCATCCCGGTCGCAACATATGCCTTCTAATCTCGTGATGAGGGGCTGAAGGTAAAGGATAAAAAGGTGCATGGAAAGTGGATCCCCCTGACGAACGGATCGCCGGATGGGAAAAGAGGGTGATAGGGATCCGTTGATTAGGATGCGGGATGAGGACTGATCACCAAACCGCCTCAAAAGATCCACAAGCCCAGGATTGAAACCCAAAGAGAGCATGTTGTTGAATAAAAAGCTTCTATCGACGCGATCGAAGGCGTTTGCAAGGTCGAAGGAGATAAGTTTACCACACTTGCGTTTCATCTTCAAATCAACCACCCGCTCCTTAACAGAGAGAACAGCTTGAAAAATGTTGCGTGGTTTATTGCAACATTTTTGCGCTGCCGAGACTATCCCCCACTTCTCGATTATTCCATCAAGCCGTGGTTTGATAATCTTCGACAGAAGCTTGTAATCTGTGTTAAGGAGTGAGATAGGTCGAAACGAGGACATGGTATCTCCACCTCCTTTTTTCCTTACTAGCACTATGACCCCGTCGACGAAGCTTCGAGGAATCTCTCCGTGGAGAGCCTATGAAATCATTTAGCGAAGTACTTCAAATTGATAGAAGAATATTGCAAGTTTGATGTTAAGATTTGCAATCATATAGTGGAGTATAGAGAAGCTTGAAAAGCATTTTTATAAATAACTATAATCATAATTTTAATTGTCAAAACTTCGTTAGAAGGCAAACAAACTATAAGCCCGCATGAAGCCTCCCGTCATATTTTCAAACAAAAACCGCGTGTCAAAATTCAGTTTCCATAACATTTTCCACGCCGCATATTCCGCCGGCTACTGAACCGGACAGAAATTGGCCAGCGCTGTATTCATGCTGCATTGGATTGCACCCGACAAAACCCGGCTGACAATTATATCCACCCATTTATGACGGGCACCCGTCGCTCACCCTGTCCTGCTGACTACGGAATCGGGCCGCTGACACAAACATCAAATGAAAGTGGATGTATCTGGTTGTGCTTCTGCCCATTTCGATTGAATAATTCATTAGGACGTGCCGTTCACGGCACCCGACGATCCCGACGGTAGCAATTATAATGCGAAGCGATGAGCTGGCGCTTACGGGCGCCCGGACCAACCATAGACCAACCTTACCTCGTAGTTGAGCTTCTGCAGGCCCATTTTGCTGCCAAACATTTTGCCCACCTCCAGCAGCACCTCGTCTGGCCGGACGCGCCAGGACATGTTGTTGAGCTCGCTATTAAGTTTCATTTGTCTTGGAGTCGTCGGAACGGTCGGGGCGGGTTCGGAGAATGTGGTAGCCGAAGGGAAGAAAATAATGGACGAAAGCATCAATTAGTGACTTAAAATCATGGGTGTAGAATGACACATTTTTAGTGAGAAAAAAAAAAAACACAACTTTTCGGTAGTTACTACACTGGTAAACATAAAAATAAATTCGTTTTGCTAGGTAGCAAATGAATGGAACAGACTTGCTATCCTTATCATTCTCATTTTCATTTAAAAGCTTCCTTACAGAGCACATTAATAAAGATCATCATGCATGAAGCACACGCTCACTGCACACTTGCGGCTGCTAATGAATCGATAACAGTAATTAGATAAGTTGACCCGAATTACACCGAAAGCTCGTATCATCTTCACGCACCGACCGACTGCCACGCAAATGGTGAGCAGCATTCGGAATTAGCCGGCACTATCGCTATCGGATTGTAGTAACAGAAGAAATATGCTTCCCCATCGCATCGTACTCACTTGCACAGTATATACGTGACCGCTGCGGCAAAGGCAGAGATTATGCCGAATCCAACGAGTCCATAAAGGATAATCATGTCTATTTTCGGTGGAAAACACGCGCGCACAGAAAAGGAGGAAGAAAACAAACAGCAGCATGAGCAAGAAAATGAGCACCGTAGAGAGCGTTACCAGCAGGAGGGACATCATTATCGTTATGCTTTCGAGTGATTTAGTGGTAATTGTTGCTTCGGGTCGAAGAGAGAGAGAGAGAGAGAGAGTGGGAGAGAGAAAAAAATGGCGGAACATCTTACCACCATTGCCCTGACAGGCGGGCGATGTACCGAGGAATCCACACTTGGGCACATCCGGCGGTGGACCTTCCCGGCCACCCGGCCAATGAATCTTCTTGCCCTTGACGGGTGAGTATTCGCTGTGTGTGTGAACGAAGAAAGTGTGAACGAAAAACGTTACAGTACAGGCTCGCGCCCAAACGACGCACACGAAATGTGCCCTACCGTGTGATCCCGTAGTAGTGCGCTACCACCTCGAACCGGCCGGTAATTGGATCCAGGTCGAGGATGGAATAGTCCGCATCACGATCACCGTTGTCATCAATCCGCACGTGCCCGGTGATACCTGCAATGGGATGGTTGGATGAGCAAACGAGAGTGCCAAAAGGACGCCCAGACACCTCGCGGTCGCCACCCTTTACTAATGTGTCCTACCTTCAAAGTCACGGCCCCACATCTTCCGGGTAATGGCCGTACCGTCGTGTATGTCACCGCCCTCGTTCAGCGTGTCGTTCAGTGCCATCCCGAGCAGGTACACCCCGTCAAAGAACGCACCGATGAAGAAGTTAACCTCTTCATCCTCCACGAACGTGTAGTTGTAGTCGCGCTTCGCCAGGAATCGCACCTTCTCGGCAAAGTATTGGTACGTGGGGCTGGTCGGTTGGAGCAGCGAAACACGCAACAGTGCTTCGTAAGACTTGCGCGCCTTAAAATCGTCCTCATCGCCCAGCTCCCAGTAATGGTCACCCCAGTACGAGCTTTGGAAGATTTCTACATCCAGGAACGTGAATTCGCCCCGCGTCATACCGAGCGCTAGGGCGGAGAGCATAAACTTGCGTACCAGGGAGCCTCGTACGGAAAGTATTATTACTGCAAACGAGAGAGCGAGCGAGATGACTAATTAGTGCAACAGTTGCCAGGGGAAGAGTGAATGAACTGTCGAGCTTTCTTACGGGGAATATATGGACGTTGTGGAAGGATTCTGGGAACTACTTATCGTTGAATATGGAAACAGAAAAGTACACGTTTTGAAATTCTAGTTGAGATTGTCAATCACGCTCACACAGATTGCTCTAAAATTGATGTTAAGCTTAACGATCCTATCATGTCTATTATGTAGCTAGGTATAAGAGGGCTAAGCATGCAAGACTTTTAATTATAGACTTAACAAAAGCAATGGATCAACCTGAACAAGAGAACAGATATTAAAATTACTGTACAAAATGAACCTCTACAATAAATCACTATCACATTTGCACTACTAGCGAAATGATCTTGGAATGATCATCGTCTTGAAACGTCACTAACTAACCTGCTCTCTTTAAAGTTTGGACGATCAATAACGGCGTAATGTGAACTAGTTGTGAGCTCATACTAGGACACTCTCCTGAGATAAGTTGTCTTTTTGTTTTAGTTTTGCAAAGTTTCTTTGATGTACTAGAGCAGAATGCCTCGCGAATGTCTAGACTGAATTATACATACTGTAAAATAATAATTTTCCAGTGTTATCTGAATGTTAATTCGAGCACTAGCACTAACAATTTTCTAACGTTACCACTTGCAATTCATCAGTACGTCATCGATTGCTGATAAACCCGATCGATCGAACGCTAAACTCACCACGAGCGTACATGCTGGCATCCTTCAGGTAGGCATCGATATCCTCCTCATCGTTACCGTCTAGCTCCCGCACAAACTTTAGCAGCTCCTCATCCTTCAGCCCGTACTCCAGATTCTTGCCCACCGTCAGCGAAAACAGATCCGAACGGTCGATGATGAGTGCGATATGGCGCCATCCGAACTGTCGAAAGATGCTCGAGAACACCAGCTTCAACCGGCACTGGCAGTACGACATACGGGTAAGCGTCTGGTAGCGAGACTTATCCTTGAACATGCCCTAGCGTCGGTTGCGAGAGGAGATACGGTGAACCAGAAATAAAATAACCTTCCCAATCTACGCTAAAGTGCAAATCACCACGCTCACCAACATCTTACCGAGCTATCGTTTTTCCACCTGTTGCTCAATCGACCCAGGATGCCGGATGTCACCGAGAGTTCACCTTCGGATGGTGGCTAGAAAGGATGGTTGGGAGGCAAACAAAAGGAAAGAACGTCAAAATGGCATCTGTTAGGCATGATTACAATGTTCGCCAGCCCAGGACAGGGTACGATACCATCGATATTGAGGGCGAAAAAACGTTGAACTGGAGAACTGGAGAAAACAGAACGTAACGAAGAATCGCTAGCAAGGGAACTATAATTTTCCCCTTCTACCAACGCACTAACCTAACCCTTGAGCTTTGTGGGTCACCCACCCAGGAGGCACAGGTCAACCGGTGCGGTGCGATTCGATATGGCCACTTCGAAAGTGGCACAGGTGCCAAAAGGGAATAAATCTTGCTTCAAACTTGACACCTTCGCTTTCTTTCTTCGTCAGATCATCGGAAAGCTTTCTTTTGCTGCTCGTAGGGGATTCTGCCAATTAATGGTGCAAGGGGGTTTGCCGGGACAGTGGTAAGCATGCGATAGTGTTTGCAACGAGCAAGTTTACGAGTTTTACACGTAGTCTAAACGATAAAACTGTCCAATTAACTACAGCAATAGGGAATAAGGTGACTGTGCGCATCGGTGCAGCACAAATTACAGTTGTCGTAAAAGCAATGAAGAGAAAAACGGAAATATCTATTAAAGCGTAGCGAGTGGTGGGATGTACTAATGTGTGATTTAAAGATTATTTCCTTCGGAAGATTACGTTGGGTGAAGGAAGAATTAAGCTCTCTTCCCTTTTACCCGGAACTAGAACTAAATCCTACGAAAGTAAATTTATATAAATAGTTATTTTGTGAAATTGAAATAACCTTGAAGTTTGTTTACTAACCAAACCGAAGAAAAATGGAAATGTTTATTATTACTTATTACTGAAATTATTACTGAAGTATGGGATGGCGAATCGATGCATTGTGATTGAAATCTTCAGCACTCAAATACATAAGAAGGGAAATAAGATAGGCTAAAGTGTAGCAACTACATGGGTATTTTGGTGTTGAATATGGCCTATAAGATCACCCCAACACTACAAAATCAGCTCGTATTCGTAGAAGATATAGTTGTAAACTATCAGCGAGGATTCCGAAAACTAGATCAGACATTTACCCGATCTTCAGCATGTGGCAAATCCTGGAGGTGATTTGCAGCTACACCATCTCTTCATTGACTTTAAAGTCGCGTTCGATAGATTAGCCAGGGTAAAACTATCAGGTTTTTTTTTAAATTACTATGATCAACATCTTTGCTACCACCAAACGACAGGAAGATGAGCTTGTCTGTCTTCTCTTCCATCCAGCGCTACACAGGGTCATCCCAGACTCGGTGGTGGCAGCTTTGGGGACCATCGTCTATAATTCAATCCATACCGAGGTATTCGCTGATGACATAGACTTCACTAGTTTGAGGCTGTTCCACGTAGTAAAAGCTTACGAAAGTATTTAGCAGACCTCACTGCAAACGGGTTGATGATTAACGAGGCGAAAGGTTGATTATGGATAGGTGATCGGACCTCCGATCAAAAATCATCACCGATATCAACCCTTCTTAGCCGCGTTCGAGAGGAAGCTGCTCAGAAGGATTTTAAGCTTCGTGCACATAGAAGGATAATGGAGGATCCTTCAAAAGGCCCAGCTCATAAAGTCCTAGAGATCAAGTCACGACGTTTATGTGAGTGATATCGAGGATCGTTGCAGCAGGCTAAGATCACAAATCAAAGCTGATAAGCTAGTAAGCGTAATCTAGTTTTTGGAATGGTTCTTTACAAACTCGATAGAGAATGAAGTCAACTTAACTTAAGCTATGATAAGAATATATAGAAAAAAATAGCAATATGTTTGACTCTGTCTGGGTGTCTGGAATGTTTCGGCAGGCCATTTATGGCTTCCTTGAATTAATTTACCCTTTTTCTCTGGATGATCAGTTCTACATACATAAGAACGATATGGATGGCATTTGACCTCGGTGTGTTAGCAACCAAGCGATCTACTTTAATAACATATCACAAGTATCGATGTCTTTGACGATTAGTAAAATGGAAAACGGGAATCTGGTATAAACTTTGTTTTCACACTTTCTATTTAAAAAAGTTTCCAAAAATCGAAATCTACAATCTTCTCGATGAACAAACTTTTCGGAGCTTTTCTTCACATCTTGAAGCATACTTTACTTTACATTCTAAAAAGTCAAACCCCACTATATGCAGTGCTAAACGGTTGGCGCATTTTTTGTTCTTGTTTTAATAAAATAACGATCCGCACGTCACGCGACGATGGTAAAGAGGCGGATGGAACCGTTTGATCGTTTACGTTCACTTCCGTTTTCCTACAAACTTACTGTGTTGTCTTTTGTTTGTACCACCACATAGCAATAATGCGCATCGAAACAGAGAGACGAGCGTCAAGTAAAATGAAGCGAACAAAACGAAAAAGTTGTTCGCAATCATTCGAGCATACATTTCTGCCCCATTAGACTTAACTTATCCTTTCGCTCGAGATATTGTCCCCGGGTAAAGAGGATTGGATTGGTAGCGAAATGCAATCCTGGAAACAATCATTCTTTGCGCTCTATCCACACACACACACACACACCATTACTGCCGGAAGGGATTGTCCTCGTGGAGCGTGTGGAGCAATCAAAACGAATCGGACATTTCGTCGGGCTCCGATGGAGCATCAACGCAATCCGTTCCGACTTGCATCCCAGTCGCCGCGGGAACGATCAGGGAAATTAAGATGTATTTATAGAAGCAGGCACAAACTCTACCCTCTTCTTTCGTCATCCTTTTCCATCCAGACAAAAAAGGAGAAACGCAAACGAAAAAGACACATCAAAAAGACACGACGGCCGCTGTTGACTGTGCCGCGCGACATGATGACATTTAATGGGCAAAGATAAAGGCCGAACGAATCACGGAGCGGACCAATCAGGAAATTATCGGACCAAAAGCTAACGATAAATGAGCGTCCCTCCTCCCACCCAATGTCCCAAGATGGGGGTTCATCGCTGATGGAAAGACAACAAAAAAAAACAACCGAAGGACGAATAGCTCGCACAAAATGACCATCGCCGTGGACGACGCAAATACATGCCCAAGACGCTAGCTAGCAAAATCGCCAAGGATCAAGCCTCGCTGATTGCTTAACGGTAGATTAAACACTAATTGTGGTGATTCATTAAATAAATTTGCTTTTCAAATCACCACTGTGAACCCGGTGAAAGGCAACGGCTAACAGCACTAGGGGTTGTCCTTGCGGGTCACTTACCTGATCGCCCATGCCGGTGATGATGGGTGTGTTCCAGTAGTCGGCTAGCTGGGCCACGGGTTCGAGCGCGAACGCGCAGGCCGGTCCGATGAAGGCGATCACGCTATGCTTGAAGTGCATATCGGCCGCGAGCCCCGGTGATTTCGACCCGGAACAGGTAGCGTAGCTGAAGGTGGAAGAAACCGGAAGAGCATCATGTAATTGATATTCATTTGGAGGTGTGTGAATGGATGGGGAAGAGAATTGATTTTCCAACCAAAGCAGAAATCATTTAGTGAGGTTTGACTTTTTAGAATGTAAAGTAAAGTAAGGTGAGTAAGTTTATACACAAGCTGATACTGGGGAGAAAGCAAATCATTTCCTTCTGTGTAGACTTGTTTTTCAGAAAGACTTGCTCGAGTATCAGCAAATCAGGAAACATTATAGTAAGTTGATAATAAAAAGTTCAGGATGATTGAGATGTAATAGCTATGTGTGTATCAAATATGTGTAAAATATTGACAATTTTCAATGATAAATTATCAGTAAAATGTTAAAAATAAAATTTAATTTATATTCAATATCAAAAAAAATTGCAAAACTATCGGCGTATCCTCACAAACCTTACGATAACAAATGTAAAATATCTTTTGGCGTTGTACTGCTACTAAAAAATATAAAATAGTTTATGATTCCCTATCCTTTCCTTAAGTATGTTTTAAAATAGTTTCGCTTAGTTTAGGCAGAATTTATATCAGTGAAATAAAATAAATAATTTGAATATATTATTTAATACCAAACATTATTAAGGTTTAAATTAGATTGTCCATATATTAAACGAGACTTAACAGCGTTATTGGAGTGCAGATTGAATTTCTGCAATCACTGTCGAAATAATACGAGTAAAGCGTACACATATTTGTGTTTGGTTAATGATCACTCCGTCGAGTTAACAGAGCTCCGTGATCTGAAGACTTGTAGAAAGTAATATGAAAGATATTCGTTCGTCCGATTATGAGAAACAAACAATGTCCTTTTACTTCAAACTACACGTTACTTATTTATTGCTAAGTATAGAATCTTTGAAGTTGTAAAAAGGCGTCAATTTATATATTTTTCAACACAGTTTTTAAATAAAAAACGATTCTGCAAATTTGTTTGGTTCGATTGAAGTTTAATACTTATGCATACTACATGAACATTTACCAGCTGAAGGTAACACCGCATAGTTTTTCAAAAGATGTGTGACAGTATGTATTTTGTAAGTTAAATAGCCATTACGTTCTAGTTGAGGTTAGGTCTTTTGAGGGTTAGAAATAATTGAAAAAAAGTAGATATTTCGGAGCGAGTATCAATGCTTATAAATTCTTGAAAATTTTTATTTAGATTGAAAAAGTATGCTTGTAAAATTTGCAGTGTTACGCACTACTTAAGTTAACTAGGATTAAATGCAGATACGTGATTATAATTTGAGGTTCATAGGATCAAACCCTTTAATATAGTTCAACACCGGAGTCTTAGAGCATCTAGGGAACGTCCATTCATGGACTTTTTTTACGAAAAATTAACTCTTCTGCTTTGGGGTAGTGCTAGTGTTAGACTAGTCAAAAATGTTAACGATTATGGAAGCAATTATAAAGAAACAAGCGGAGCGAATAAACCTTAAAATCTTAACAAAGTAAAGTAAGTTATCGAATTCGGTTTAGTTAACCAAGAATTGGTTGCACTTTTATAAGAATTGGTTACACTTTTAATAGTGTATTTTTTAATTAAAATTCTTCCTAATAAGAATATATAATACACCAACATATTTGCATTTCAAAAGCACAATAAACATTTAAAAACTCATCCTTTCATAACGCCTACCCAAATATTACTCGACTAAGAACATGAATAATAAAAAAAATCCACAAATAACATTATAAAATAGTTCCATTAAGCACCCTCTTCTAAGACGTTGATGACGACTTTTATTCGCCGAAAGATATTATTTCCCAAAGCCCCAAGGTGCTAATGTGAAGGCGACGACGACGATCCATAACGTTCTTGCGGAAAAGTCGAAACAACACAAACAAAGCATACTGGCCGGGAAATGCCTTTCCTCGCTTTTATTGGTGTCATTTAATTGCCCTGTGGATACGGCTGAAGGATAAGAGGATTAGCAAACCCAAAACGGCGAAACGGTGGGCCGGTCAGTTTGATTGGGGTGCTTCGAACGTGTCAGCTGGCGGTGTTTGCATACTTCAACGGACCGCACAAACAAAAACCCACCACGACGGAATGCGGTTCTACGGCGAAAGGCGTCTTTTCTTTTTGTTGTACAGTTTTTTTTTGTTTTCACAGACAAATTGACTTTCCTTTTTAATTCCAGTCAGCTCGTTCTGGCGCCACCGGATTGCGGGAACTTTTGGTGGGTGGAAAACTGCAGAATGGCCACTACCGCAATTGACTGTGTGTTGTTCGCTAACTGCGGATACGAGTTATGCTTTGCAAGCTGAGTGTCGGGTTAGGCTGACGAACGACATACAATTTACATAAGTATGCTTATTTACTACCCATCATGCGACGTACGATGACCTACAACTGTTCCACCCGGCAGGCGGGAAGAATTTGAAGGACATTTCGGGACATGCGAAGAAGACGACGGCATAAAGAGTGCCAGCGCATGAAGCACCTAGACAGTGACGGTACGCAAGAAGAGAACCTTCCGAAATGTCATCGCAAGTGCTAATCTTGTGCTGGAAGTTTCGATAAGACGCAACGGCCGGGATCGGCCTGTCAACATATCGCTTGTTTAGACCGAACTAGACGCGTTCGGCTTGAGCGGTACCTCCAGCCCGGTACAGACGATGGGGGTATTTACTCATTACAACCAGCTCACGTTCGGCGCACGTGCACGTAGTGGCCCAGTGCTGATGAGGCTTGTTGCATGTGATCGTTTCAGCACGTCGTCAGCACAACCAACCATGGTTGAAATAAAAATCCCGAAACCCACGGGCCACGCAGTTGAATGTGGGTTAGCTTGATTAGGTGTTTGAGCTGCTACGTGTTGAATTGATGCAATGCATAACAGTGAGATTTGCCAAATTTGCATACCACTTTGGGGAGGGTCATGTTTGGAGGAGTTATCCCAGAAAGGAAAAATCCGAAAATCTCGACAGCCTTTATGGTTTATTTTATGGTCCGATAAATTTATGGTTGAAGCTGTATTTGATATTGAAATAGGTTGTTGAATTTGTTTTCAATTACTTTACAAATAAATGCCAACTTCAGGAGCATAAAAAAAAAAATCTGATTATAACAAATCTTTTTTAGATATCCTTACGAGTCATCCGTCGTCTGTTGTAGAAAGTTCTTTAGACACAGACAAAATATACAGACAAAAAGTACAGGACTTGCAATTGATGTTTTGTGTACTACAATATACCTGCTTGGAGTTTCTTTACAGCTTTAGGAAGACAAATAGGGGACAGATTCAGGACGCCTGAACACCAATGCTTTTTCGCCTAGTGACTTTAACATCTTTTGATCCAAGGATGAAAGTATCCATTTTTCGTTAGGTCAGAACGATGTCGTCCAACTTACAAATGTTTGAGAGCGAGTTGTCGAACACAACTCAAGACCAACTCTCAAAACTCTCAAAGTCGTCAAAACTCAGTCAGAATGAGGAACTGCCGTTCTTCTAACATTTTTGTATTATTTTGGGGTGCCTCGTCTATCGAATGGCATTACAGGACTTCTTTCAGACGACTTTAATAAATCATTTTGAGACCAAGACGGAGTTGTAGCTTATCTTCAAAATATACAAAAAAGAGCTAGAGAATTCCAACACTCATCGTAACGACTGCCATAGCTAATGTGCCAACTAACAGCGCAATCGCCTCAAGGAAAATAATAACAATAATTTTTTTTTCATTGAAAATTTTAAGGTAAACCTTTACTTTAATGTCTAGCTACGACTAAAAATAAATCAATAAACTAATATCGCATAATTTCGTGTAAGAAAGTCAGTTGATGATTCACAACAGTATCATTGTACTGGGTAGAAGTCTGTGGCTCAAGAAGTTACAAAGTCTTTCCTTGAACTTATTTCCTCCAATTTGTTTTTATTTAGTATACCTATATCCAATTCTTTTCCCAACATCATTGGTTAAGATGATGCAAATTCTTGAAGTTTATACTGTATCCCATGCATTCGACAAATGTCTTTAAATTGTACCTTTTTGACCTTACTTTACCTTCAAGCGAATAAATCAATACCGTACCCTTACAGTATTTCCAATAACAGCACCATAGCCTATCACTTACCTTCTTTGCACCTTGCTCAGCCGAACGTTGTGCATTTTCATGAGACTTTGATTTACCAGCTCCAGCGCCAAATCGATAGCCGGTCCACAGCGTTCCAGATCAAACGGTGAGTCTGTAGCAAAAAGAAGCAATGGAGAAGGGTGACCATTTAAATACGTCGTTCGCTCTCTATTGCCACCGAGTGAAACCTACCGAGATGCGAGGCCATCAGCACACCTACATAGTACACGGTGTAGTTTGTATCGTCATTGATCGGTTGAATCTCAAGGTTACTGAGACTCCGTTTGTGCACCCGGTCGGGCCCGGTTCGGCTCCCGGTAGGTGATTGTACTGCCGCCACGCTTCCATTACTACCGCCCGATGTACCCATCCCTCCCGAAGACTCTTCCTCCTCCAGGCTGTAATCATCTCCGTCCCGATTCGTCTCGACAAGATTGCTCAGTAGCTGTCCAATTTCAGTGTCCTCCACCGGTCGCTGTACGCTCGCTGCCCTATGGTCACGGGGATGTGCTACGACGATTCGCGTGCGGAACGACACGCACAACAAAACGACACACACAAGCGGGACGAATTTCAGTGACGCCCTGTCGGTTCGGTTGCGCCCCGTGACATCCATCGTGGACGATTGGCGCTCCTGCAAGTACGCTCCGGTACGGTTGTTTGTATGGGGAAAGAATGAGGAACTGCCGTTCTTCTAACATTTTTGTATTATTTTGGGGTGCCTCGTCTATCGAATGGCATTACAGGACTTCTTTCAGACGACTTTAATAAATCATTTTGAGACCAAGACGGAGTTGTAGCTTATCTTCAAAATATACAAAAAAGAGCTAGAGAATTCCAACACTCATCGTAACGACTGCCATAGCTAATGTGCCAACTAACAGCGCAATCGCCTCAAGGAAAATAATAACAATAATTTTTTTTTCATTGAAAATTTTAAGGTAAACCTTTACTTTAATGTCTAGCTACGACTAAAAATAAATCAATAAACTAATATCGCATAATTTCGTGTAAGAAAGTCAGTTGATGATTCACAACAGTATCATTGTACTGGGTAGAAGTCTGTGGCTCAAGAAGTTACAAAGTCTTTCCTTGAACTTATTTCCTCCAATTTGTTTTTATTTAGTATACCTATATCCAATTCTTTTCCCAACATCATTGGTTAAGATGATGCAAATTCTTGAAGTTTATACTGTATCCCATGCATTCGACAAATGTCTTTAAATTGTACCTTTTTGACCTTACTTTACCTTCAAGCGAATAAATCAATACCGTACCCTTACAGTATTTCCAATAACAGCACCATAGCCTATCACTTACCTTCTTTGCACCTTGCTCAGCCGAACGTTGTGCATTTTCATGAGACTTTGATTTACCAGCTCCAGCGCCAAATCGATAGCCGGTCCACAGCGTTCCAGATCAAACGGTGAGTCTGTAGCAAAAAGAAGCAATGGAGAAGGGTGACCATTTAAATACGTCGTTCGCTCTCTATTGCCACCGAGTGAAACCTACCGAGATGCGAGGCCATCAGCACACCTACATAGTACACGGTGTAGTTTGTATCGTCATTGATCGGTTGAATCTCAAGGTTACTGAGACTCCGTTTGTGCACCCGGTCGGGCCCGGTTCGGCTCCCGGTAGGTGATTGTACTGCCGCCACGCTTCCATTACTACCGCCCGATGTACCCATCCCTCCCGAAGACTCTTCCTCCTCCAGGCTGTAATCATCTCCGTCCCGATTCGTCTCGACAAGATTGCTCAGTAGCTGTCCAATTTCAGTGTCCTCCACCGGTCGCTGTACGCTCGCTGCCCTATGGTCACGGGGATGTGCTACGACGATTCGCGTGCGGAACGACACGCACAACAAAACGACACACACAAGCGGGACGAATTTCAGTGACGCCCTGTCGGTTCGGTTGCGCCCCGTGACATCCATCGTGGACGATTGGCGCTCCTGCAAGTACGCTCCGGTACGGTTGTTTGTATGGGGAAATGCGCAGAATGTACGATTCATCGTTACAGGGTGCAGCAGTAGGTACGGTGCTGCTTATGGACATTGGCCCTGGTGATCCGACCCGATGCGGTTGGGTGTGCCATCGTTGGGCGATATCGTCGTTGACACTGCGCTCCTTAAATCGTCACGCGATAATTTACGTCCCGTTCCGGACATTTTATATGGTGTTGCGCGTGCTACAAATATGGCTCATTTGCATGTCGAGCGAATAAAGCGACTAGTTATTTAAGTGAGCGAGTATCTGTATCTTATCCATCCGATAACGCACGGTACGTTCAAACTGTTTTTGTATGGCGCGAACGTATTTGTTTCTCCTTTTTTTTTGGGAAAGCAAAACAAAAAGGTTTGTCTGCGACAGGGTCTTTTCACGGCCAGTTGGTTGATTTTCCAGTTGGATTAGTTTTATTTCTACCTTATACTGCTCTGCCTTACGTATCACATTTCATTAGCATATCGAGCACCGAGGCTGCGAAGGAAGCGCTTTAGGCTGGATAGTTTATCTGCGCAGTGATAAAGAGAATGGAAGTTATGGACGATCTGGTTGTAGGCTTGGGCAAATTGTAATTGGTTGTAAATTCATTCAGATAAGACTTTAACCCGAGGTCCCCATTAAACATTCGGCTCACTAGTACGTTCAAAGACGCTGGGAACTGAGCTTTTAAAATTCAGTGAAGAGACAACAGTGCAGAAATTGCTACAGTTAAAGGTATAGAGGCCATTTACCTATTGCATTATGTTGTACATTTGAAGGCACAATCAAAACAAAGCACAATACAAATAGGTACAAAAAATAATACAACAATAATTGCGAGCTAATCAAATTTCTGTCAAAATACGAACAAAATTGTTCGGTTTGACATTTTATTAGTTGAAAGTGGAATGAAACCCCAGAGGTCTTTTGGACCAACGTAAGTCTTCGGCGTTTGGAGGGTCTCTGGTCGTCGAAAGGGAGACTCAAATCGTCCAGGTGCTCAATCAGACGTCAGCCGGAGGATCCGTCCCATTAGCGGTAACTCCGGTTTTATACAGTATTCTTATGGAGGAGCGTACTATCGTTGCAGGCAGTAGATTACCGTTGGATGCTGGAAGGATCTCATTAGTTCTTCCAGAAGCCAACGGTGATTGTGAAGCTTAGACGCCAGACTACTACTTTGAGGTATAAAATGTCTACAGCTTTCATTTCCGAAGCAATACCCTAGCTGGTAACTTGAAAACGTTCGGCGAAGGCTTCTTAAAGTTTTAGGCAGTAAAAACCTGGCAGTACCCAGGGGATGGGTCTTGCCCCAGGTCTCGTGGGTATCTGTTTACAGATTTACTTCATTAAAAGGGGCCTCAAATAATAAGATACCTCTTAGCCGAAGAGGTTTCGTCGTCCAAGGGGCGAGATCTGCCAAGGCACCTTGACATCAACGTCCAAAGCAGGATAAATGTCATATAATTTCATTACAGATAAAATGTTTTAAAATAATCACAATTTATAAAAAATACTTAACAAATTTTATATTTGCTACAATTTTTGGAACTTTAAGGTGGCAAAATATTGTTCGAACGTTTCTAATATAACTCGTGTTGATATTACAAATAATGAAATAAAGGGTCAGATTGAACTCGTTATAAGAGATTTGATCGTTCTGGTCTTTAGGATTAAACTGAACTTACTCGACTATTTTGAACCTTTCTTTTTAAAATTAATAATTTTTCCAATTTTTTCCAATTAATCAAACGTGCACACTCTGCAAATGGATTTCTTTCCAATTCTTAGAACTCTTTGAATATTATGTTATCTTTAGGTATAATCTAGGCTTTCTCCACCTTTTTACATCGTAAACTATACTTCAGCTTCTTAACAGTGTATGTAAAGGAAATGTTGAAGTTTTTCCAATATTTCCTTTGGTTGAAGATAAAGATTTTAAATTTTTTGTGGTTTGTGAAATCTTATAAGATTCGGTAGAACTACTACTTCTTTTAAGAAGTATTATATGTATATCTCGAATTTATAGAAATGTTATTGAAAAACTAAACCGTCCTTTGGCATATTCCATTTTCTATTGGAACACAACACAGAAATTGAACTACATTCGTCGTTTCCAATTTGATTTCAATTAAACCAACTCAAACAAGATTGCATAAAACTCATCACCCGGTCGGTACACAAAGCCTAGAACGGAATTCACGGTGGTCCTAGCGCATACAGTTCTTTTTTTATTAGTCCATCTCGCTGCGTTACCCTGTGGCCTCAGCAAATGGGCACGTATCCAACAAACTCCAAAACCACACTTCTCGCGTACAAATAAGATTGTGAAAAATAAATACATACACTGAGGCCACCAACATCCCGCTGTCGGGTACGGATGCATCGGAGGGAAATGTGGACAGAAATATCATCATCCGGACGATCAGTACCGCTCGTATCGCGTTAACCGGTTCACACGGAGGGTATCTTTCACGTGAACGTGACCAACCGCTTTTCGGTTCACCCAGCACACGGACACAGGGGAACCAACCAACTTATTACCATCATCAGCTGAAAACGTCGTCAGTTACCATGACCGCCCATCATACTTAGTCCTTTTCATTCTCTATTGTTGTGAGAGAAAAAATAACGCAAAACACACTCACAATACGGCCACTTGTTGCACACATGTGAAATATGTTTCTCATTCGTGGGCTGGCCCCCTTTGGTAGGATGGTTAGTAGTTTTTGGACGGTCATCTCATACCATATCCAAGCGGCACGTTTCATCGCTTGAAACGTGTTTTCATTGGAGTTGGGAGTCTTTTTTTTCTGTCGATTGCTGCTATACACCCTAGCTGCTGGCGAACTGTTATCGAACCGTCCATCACAGCATGGTCCACTACCTTATCCGATGTGACTCGCTCTTTGTGTTCCAATTTTAGTATCAAACCATCATATATCCAATCTTTGATGACATGACAATTTTAAAACAACTTTCACGTATCACTTCTTTAGCATTCAAAATGGAAATTTATATCCACACACACACACGCGCGCGCGTACCACCGTTGAACGATTTTTCTGTTTATAAAATAAGGGAAAACTTAAATCTCACCACATGCAGAGTAGGCACTGAACGCTCAACGAAGCGTGACGATGAGTGACAATTTGACGGCTAGATTACAGGATTACTAGATTGGTCCTGATCGATGCAGGCATACAGGTTTCTCACAAGAAGGAGCTTCCGAGGGCGTGTGTTTCTGCGTGTGTGTGTGTGTGCTTCATCCCTCCGAGGAGAGGTTCTTTCGACATTATCAAGATAAGGATTTTATTACACTTTCTTCTCGGGTGACAACGGTTACTTTGCTCAGCCTTGAAAAATGACTTCCAGGTGGCAAGGTGGCACGCAAACAAAATTATCTAAATGCACTGATGTGTGGTTGCTGTTGTAAGGAGCACCTGTTGTGTAGGGCTTGTCAGATTATCACTAAGCACGTGTGCCGAGAAACTTACACCATTGTACCGCTCACCGCTAGCCGGAAGTTTATTTCACCAAACTCTAGTGCCACATAATATCCTTCTTATTAGTGAGCACTTTAACGGAACCGAAAACACTACCCGACGGAGATATGGAACAAGCACTAAGATTTCAAACTGAAACTGAACGCGTGAAGTAATTAGTTCGAACCGGGTCAACCAGGACACTGCACGGACGGTGGCACCGATGCCGATAGTATCCTGCGACCGATTGAGCACGCCGTCCGATAAGAGCGCCGCTTTTATAGGACCGTACACGAGCTCACCCGAATATCTGACCTCCCACCGAAGGCAGGACGACGAGGACGACTACGATGACGATGGGCGCTGACGACGACGTCCAAACCATTTGTTGCACATGCGATCGTCGTGTGCGAGGCTGTGATTTCTTTCATTCCATCGTGCCCGCTCGCAGACATTATCCTGTCCGGAGATCTAAGCTACTACTACTGACTGACTGACTGATTGAATGACTGCGGGCTAGATTAGGCGCAGGCCGGGGTAGGTTGGATTGCTTGCTTTTTCGCAGCTCCATCTGTTTACACATCGCTAGACACACGCTGGGAAGGATGCGTTTGGACGCCGTGTTATCATTGGTCTGCCGCGCGCGCCGTGTCATTATCGCTCCAATCCGAACACCATTGCGTTCGATGATGATTTGAAACGCTACGATTGTGTAGCTCGCACACTCGCGCAGTACCACAACAGGTGATGAATGATTGTGGTGCGAATACTGGTGGCGCAATTTTATGCTCGATTGCTCGCCAGACAACGATATGGGTGTTCATCCGGGAGTTGTTTTTCAACAATCGATATCGCCGGCAGCCCATTTGGCAGCGCTCGGCGAAACCCCTGTACCCGGTTACCATGACAGCCGGTCGACAGCCCCATGGATGATTTGGACATTTTGTTTCTTTTATTTTACGACGAGCACTGCGTTTACTACATTTTGCTCTGTAGGGAAGGTTCGTCATAGTATACTCGGCTTTTAGGTCATATTTGTGGAAAGTTTTTATGCTGGTTGATGGGCTGGTCTTTGCTGTGTAAACTCTAGTTTAGTCTAGTCTCTCTCTCACAGGTCCTAGCGATATTTGAGGATATTGTTTGTGTCTTATGTTTAAGTAAATTTTGGACGCCATGATACACTTCTATCTCTTG
>KZ061600.1:271099-304281 GCA_002091835.1 Anopheles maculatus
CTGTGATTTCTTTCATTCCATCGTGCCCGCTCGCAGACATTATCCTGTCCGGAGATCTAAGCTACTACTACTGACTGACTGACTGATTGAATGACTGCGGGCTAGATTAGGCGCAGGCCGGGGTAGGTTGGATTGCTTGCTTTTTCGCAGCTCCATCTGTTTACACATCGCTAGACACACGCTGGGAAGGATGCGTATGGTCGCCGTGTTATCATTGGTCTGCCGCGCGCGCCGTGTCATTATCGCTCCAATCCGAACACCATTGCGTTCGATGATGATTTGAAACGCTACGATTGTGTAGCTCGCACACTCGCGCAGTACCACAACAGGTGATGAATGATTGTGGTGCGAATACTGGTGGCGCAATTTTATGCTCGATTGCTCGCCAGACAACGATATGGGTGTTCATCCGGGAGTTGTTTTTCAACAATCGATATCGCCGGCAGCCCATTTGGCAGCGCTCGGCGAAACCCCTGTACCCGGTTACCATGACAGCCGGTCGACAGCCCCATGGATGATTTGGACATTTTGTTTCTTTTATTTTACGACGAGCACTGCGTTTACTACATTTTGCTCTGTAGGGAAGGTTCGTCATAGTATACTCGGCTTTTAGGTCATATTTGTGGAAAGTTTTTATGCTGGTTGATGGGCTGGTCTTTGCTGTGTAAACTCTAGTTTAGTCTAGTCTCTCTCTCACAGGTCCTAGCGATATTTGAGGATATTGTTTGTGTCTTATGTTTAAGTAAATTTTGGACGCCATGATACACTTCTATCTCTTGAATGAACGTGAAAAAGGAGTAAGAAGCATTAAAATAAGGTGGAACTGTATTGCTCCTTTGCACCATCAATAGATTTTTGAAACGTTAAGGATCGTCAGTTTAGTTAGTAGCTCCCTACCAACACAGCTGTATCCTCGCCAATCGATAGTTACTACTTTATGTATCCGCACATGTACCGCAAAATATGTTTAAATTTAAAGCCTACTGTTGGAATCCGATCCGATCCGTTCAACCGGACCATCGCTAGTATGGACCGTAGGGATGGACGGACGCTACACACTCTTCCTTACGAACCGAAGAACAACAGATGTGCGTACGTGTGTTCAATAAAGTTAATATTGTAACTACAAATTGTTGGCATAAAAAACCTGCTAATCCTTTTACAAGTTTGGCTAGACACGCACGTCTTTAGTAAAATAAATAAAAATAAGTGTCAAATACGGTAAAACCAAAACTATCTTTTTTTTTCGTTTATTTATAGAGGCTTTGGGTCTTAGAGACCTCATTCGCCTCTTTAAACCAAAACTATCGTTTTTACGCATTACATTGGAGTGATTTTTCCCGCGCTCAAAGTTAAAATACTCTAAGGTTATTTATTTAGTAAAAACTACAACAAGGAACAGTGATACATTTGCTTTTCTAGGCCGGCTAAAACACTACTCTACCCGATAAAGTTTGGTAGCTCTGCTTCGTCCATCTCAAACAAACCATCATTATTGCAACGCCCAGCATTTAGCTTCAAAACAAAAAAACACGCACCCTACTTGCAGTGAGTTCCGATCCAAAGATGGACCCCATTCAACGATACTTCATGTGTTTTACGCGTACATGCTTCTCCCGATCACCGCGCTGCCGAAACGTACGTTCACAATGCATACAAGCGTACGGTTTCTCGCCGGTGTGAATACGCGCATGGTTCTTCAGTGCATCCGCCCGGTAAAACCGTCGATCACAGTCCTTGCACGCGTGACGTCTTTCGTTTCGATGGATCAACCGGTGCTGATAGAAGACGGACCCGGTCAAGAATCGCTTGTGGCACACCTCGCACACGTACGGCCGTTCGCCGGTGTGGCACTTCCGGATGTGGTCGCTAAGGTCGGGCCGTATCGTGAAACGCCGTGTGCAGCCCTGTACGGTGCAAGCGAACGGGCGTATCCCGTTGTGGAAGCGCAGATGTTGCCACAGATGGCTGGACTGGGTGTACGTTTTGCCACACTTGTCGCACAGAAACTGCCGGCCAAGGTTCGACTCTTCCTTATCAACCCGTTTGACGGTCTTTTGGGTGGATGCAGAAGGTTTCTCCGCCGCCATTGTATCACCGGGCTCTGCAATGGCATGTTTCTCCGCACGGTGCCCTAACAACTTATAGATGTGATTGCAACAGAAGCCACAGATTTCGCAGTTTAGCCACAGGCCGCCCGATTCCTCGGTCTGCATTACTATCATCCCACTGCGGCGTGGAAAGTAGTGATGGTTGCTGTACCGATGTTCGTACAGTTCGGTTAGCGTCGAGCACATGGTCATGCAAGCGTTGCAGCTATACTTCACGGATACGTTCAACAGGTGTGCGGCTCGAAAGTTGTTGTATTCCGGGCACTGTGCCCGATGGTCCAGCACCGCTTCCAGCGTGTGAAAGTTAAGCTTGCAGAATGTGCACGCGAAACCCGCAATAGGTGAGTGATGTGCCTCATGATAGAACAACGACCCAAAATCGGAAAATAACGCATCACAAAACTCACACTGAAGGGCCGCATGAATAACGACGATGGATAGTTGCTCCAAAAATAGCATGGCACCCTTTTCACCCTGCTCCTCCCTTTGGTTCACGAACATCAGCTCCCAGTTGGCCCGGCTGGTGTGAGCTTCGAAGCGATGTAGCTCAGAAAAGATTTCTCCGCAGTTTTTACATTTCACCACGACATCGAATGTGGTTGGTCGGGAGTGTGAAGGAGCAACATCTTTTCCTTCCGTCGCAGTTTGTTCGGTGTCTAGTGCTGAGTTTTCTTTGTCCGGGTGAAATTTTTGTACATGGCGGGACAGCCCGGTCAAATAGACGAACTTACGCTTGCAGTATTCGCAGCTAAACTTCTTTTTCTTCGTGCCTTTGCTTCGGCTTTCCGATGTGTCGGGTTGTTGGAGAACGTTTTGCCATTTTTGAATATTTTCTCCAAGTGTTTTTGTGATGTGGCCAGCCTCGATTTTCTTGTTTGCATCCATGTGTCCGCTTTCGTTCACCAGAGGAATCATTTCTGGAGGTGAAGAAGCATTTGCAGTGGTATGGAAAATTGTTATTTTGGCTGTAGGCAGTAAAACACGTTGGATGTTGGAATATCCATTAAGTTAGTATATTGAAAACTTATTACATTGAAATCTCACCTTTGTCTTGGAGTCGGGAATGTACCAACGTTTTCAACAAAGCACGCTACGCTTCAATCACACTACCGACACCTGTTACTTTCCAATTGCGAATGAACAACCTGAGACAATCTTTACTCAAGCAAGCGTAGGTTTGAAGATGTAAAAAAAGCTGTGATTGATACGATTAACAGGTTGCCAAGGAGATGAACTATTTTTCATTTCAGAGATGTAACTCGTTTATAGTTTATGATTGAAGAGTTTAATTTCAACATCCATTCGTAGATGGGTGGGTGGGTTCATCTGGACCATCAGCCCTCACAGCAAACGATCTGACTTTTTACATCTCAGCATAACTCATTTCATGGCAAAATAGTATGTGTGTAGATCTAATTCCCCGAAATGAATAATAACAAGCCAGCATATAAGCCGGCGATAATTTAAACTATATAACCACACTAATTTGAATGTAATTTATACGATTGAATCATTCGAACAGCAATCCAAACGGTGTCAGCAAAGCTAAGCACGTTGGGGCGTGTTTTTTTTTCTCTTGTTAAACCCATCCTTTTGGTTCAATGGTTTATGTATCCTCGTGTGCAGCAAACGATTGTGCACGTTTTAATGTACATTTTGTTACGGCTTTATTCACTATGCGCCGGTTCCGGCAATTCCAATAAAATGGAACTGTTTTTAAAGCTATGAGGAGTGCCTCAAGCAGTTTGCGTAATAAAATGGGTTAAGTAGGATTAAAGATTTGTAAGGGGAGCGTTGGCGAAGATAGCTGGTTACGCTTTGTACAAAGGTTTTCTCAAAGTAATCACTTTCAAAGGAGATGTCGAATAATCAATAATTTTTAACGGAAGTGTCTAAAAATTATTCCACAACAGCATGAACTCTTTGTGGATTGATGGTCTCTAAATAATTGCATTTTATTGAGTTGTTTTGCAATGACTGAATTGTTAAATAATTTTTACACTTAATTAAGCTCCGATCAGTAAACCAAACTATGCATGCCCGCTCTAGCTTTCAGCAGCCATCCAAAAATCGGATAAAAACAAGTGATGATGGTGTAATAAAACGCCTTCCGGAAGCTGTGTTACAACCACTATTCGAAGCATTTTCGATCTTTTGCGTGCAACATTGCACACAATCCCGCGGGATGGAAATGAGGTTTGACGGATGGATAATGGAAATGTGAATGCGATGTTTTCGTTTGCGAAACACTTTTTAGCGCACATTGATTATTATGGATTGCGGCGGATGATGACGACAGTGACTGGCTGTGCAGTTTACCACATTCCCGAATCACTGTAATCGAAACCGAAGAAGCACGCCAAGATGGTCGCATAAGCGACTACGTTACCCGCTAGCGTCAAAAGACAGGCACCCCATTGGATCTAGAACAACGAAGGGTGAGAGATGTAACAACAGATACTTTCAACAACGCGAAACAAAACACACATACCACTTCAGCACGGGCTAGAACAATGGGCAGTGCGAAACTGCTCATGACGATACCGATCGTAGCAAACATTGCGTGTGCAGCACGGAAAGAATCGCCTGCATCTGCGCCTCGCTTGGCGATCCGCGTCGGCAGTGGGCATAATACGTAAAACAGTAGGACAAACATTGGCCACCATAAGCTGCAAAGATGGGAAAGACGGTAGACAATCATAATCAGCTGTTTCGTGTTATAATCTAATTAATGGTGTTCTTACTTATACGTCGGAAGCGCACAGGCCAGTATGATCATAGTCATCCCGATGGAGCCAAGCATGGCTAGCATTACGATGCTGGAAATATAAAAAAAAAAACACAGTGAAACATGAAATGCTTACCGATTGGAACCGGCTTATCAAAAACAGTAACAAGGGACAGCAACTTACACTGAAGGAGCACGGATGTTTGTAGGGATGATTATTCATCATCAGCCAACCAATGAAGGACGCAGTGAGAAAGGAATGCAAAAAAAACACACAGTTTAACCAACGGAAATCATTTGATGCGAAGAGTATTTTACTAACGCCATTGCATAACGATAACTGTAGATGCTTCACATTTGGTACGGGTTAATTAGAGACAAAAACAAGATTTACCTTTCAGTGATTCTGCCATTTTTGCTTTGGTATTTCGTTGCTTCCCAAAATGTTTTTGTTGTGTTGACGGTCTGCGAGGAATGATTAGACGTTTGTAATGACAGGTTCGATCTGCCCAGTCGGCAATGTAGCTGTTTTATGGCATGGAGGTCATATCGTAATAATATTGTTAATTTTTCAATTCATTTTAGTATACAGAGAGATAACATTGTACTCATTTATTCGGTGGTATGAGGTTTATAAATAGATTCAGTTCGATAGAAAAGCTTTCGTACACAAAATTGCATTTTTATAGCAAACAAGAAGGCGTTTCAAAAAGGCCTTTTCTGTAGCGACTATTCATTTTTGTTCAAGAAATTTAACTCTGCATAAAAGTTTTGCAAAACTTGCTTGTTAAAAAGCTATATGTAGAAATTACAAGCGAATTGAACATTATTGGAGCGTTCTAAAGTCTTTTGTTCTATAAAATTGAATCCGAAAGGCCTTCAACTACAAAATGTTACTTGGGAACCATTCTCACCAAACAGCTGTCAAATGTTGAATCAAACAGCCGTTGAACGTCACAAGTAACAATTCACCACGGCCAAACTCACCAAAACCCCTCTCAGGAAGAAATAAGAGGGAAGGTTGGACCATGTTTGCACTTCAAGGCCATCTGATTTGACGCGTCAAAATGGCGTCCAAAATTTTACGGACAATGAACGGACCTTATGTTCTATATATTTGAGAAAAAAAAAGCGGGAAGGGAAATCTCTTTCCCATCGTTCTCGCTGCTGCTGCGCTAAGTGCGTCTTTGTCTTGCTCGCTTTGATGTTCTATTTCATCATATGCTGGTTTGGTGGCTGTTTACTGTTTCAGTGCCACCTTATTCCGTCCTTATTGACGTTTGTAATGACAGGTTTGATCTGCCCAGTCGGCAATATAGCTGTTTTATGGCATGGAGGTCATATCGTAATAATATTGTTAATTTTTCAATTCATTTTAGTATACAGATAGATAACATCGTACTCATTTATTCGGTGGTATGAGGTTTATAAATAGATTCAGTTCGATAGAAAAGCTTTCGCACACAAAATTGCATTTTTATAGCAAACAAGAAGGCGTTTCAAAAAGGCCTTTTCTGTAGCGACTATTCAGTTTTGTTCATGAAATTTAGCTCTGCATAAAGGGCTTATTACACGGGAGTTTTTTCCGTCGGCTGATTTTGCACCAGTGGCACAAAATCACGAAATGTCAAAATTTCGACTCAAATTTCGACTCAATTTCGGCCGCCGAAATTTTTGACAGCTCCCTTGAGCTTGAGTCGAAATTTAGGTCGAGAATCAGTTATCTTTTTAAAATTTCGACTCAAAAATAACGCGAGAGAGAGATAACGAGAGTGCGAAAAATATATTTCTATTTTTGTTCGTGTCTTGCTCTCTCACAGCCTGCTACGATTTTCGTACTCGCCGAAACTTTTTTCTACTATGGTAATTTTAAAGTAGCTATTTGAGATTTGAAATAGGAATTGTACGATCAGTTGTATGGTTGTTCTGTCGTCGTACCAATTACTCTTTGAAAGCCGTAGTAAAGACGTGCACTAGAAATCGGTTTTGATATAAGCACAAGTGGTGCTTTTTTATATAAATTTATCTCTCACGGCGGTATGGTTTATTCTCCAGAGCATGCTCTTCTACCAAATGTATGAGTGCAAGTGGGAACGGTATAGAAATTTGATCGAAGCAACCGAGTTATCACTCTCACGTTTCTAAAAATGTCTCTTTGGGATGATGATTAAATATACGCGCGAAAAGAACAGCACATCATTTCCGAATGAGAGAATAGGAAAGAAAACCGCTGGCGAGAGTGTAACGCTTGACAAAAACAATCGAAGGGAGAAACGTATGAAAAAGGGGGAAATCACGTGTGGAAGGGGTGCTGTCATACAAAATAGAGTCGAAAACCGTCAAATTTGCTACTGGTGTGGCTTCTATCTGTCAATATAGGTTTCTGACAGAAAAATGCTCTCCGCTCGTGTAGTAACACATTTGATACCGATATGATTTTTATGCTTAAAATTTTGAAATGGTCAACCATATGCTGATGGCAACAATTTTCGAGTGTTACTTATGTGTTTCTACATTGCTTAGCATTGATTCCACTTGTAAAAAAAAACAAAACAACTGTTTGTGACAGATATTTGCCACCCAAAACGAAATCGGAATTGTGCTGCTGAATTCCGATTTTCGGACCGGCAGATATCTGTCAAACGCGTTTTGAAGGATAGACGACAAAACCGATGACAGCATTTTCCACCGTGTAATAACCCCTTAAAAGTTTTGCAAAACTGGAGCGTTGGAGTTGGAGCGTTCTAAAGTCTTTTGTTCTATAAAATTGAATCCGAAAGGCCTTCAACTACAAAATGTTACTTGGGAACCATTCTCACCAAACAGCTGTCAAATGTTGAATCAAACAGCCGTTGAACGTTTATCGTGCTGTTTTGTGTTTTGCATTGTACATTGTTGTGTGTAGAACGACAAATTTGTTTTACAAATAATGGAGGAATCTAGCAAGGTACTTAATTCTCGAGCACATCTTCTTTTGTTTCTTAATCTGATGCAAGATAATTACGCTATACCGCTTCTTATGTGTCTCTGCAGGTGCTGGAAATATTGAAAAAGATCGGTGGTATCGATGTGCGTCATCTTTGGATCATACACGACGAAACGTTTCGCGAGTTTTTCGATTGGTTTACAAAAATTGATGACGGAAATCTCGTCACGGATCTGCTGCTCAAAAGGTACGTTCATCGTAAGCATTTAGCTACAGTTTAGCGGTTGTAATATGCTGCTTTGCTTTGCAGCTATCAAGAACTCGTTCGAACCGGGACCGTGTTGAGTGACGCGATATTGGAAGAGCAATTGCAAGAACTGAACCAAGAGTACGCCAACATACTCGATTACACCGATCGCGATGTGGAAGCGTTAGAGCAACAGCTGGAGCAACTTGTCGAGGTGGAGGAAAAGTACGAAAAGCTGCTAAACGGTACAAAGAAAACGGACATCGCCCTCACGAAGGAACTGTCTGAGTTGGAGCGAAATATTCGCGAGCAGGAGTATTTGCTAGACAAAGTGGCATCGAACGGTATGGATATGGCCAGACAGTTGGAAGAGAGTCAACAAGCAACTCAGCAACAAATCTCGGATTTGCACCATTGCTACTACCAGCGTGTAAGTGCCGCGAGTTGATGATAAACGAGCGATACGGAATCGATTAATAATGGTAATACATGGTGCATCTTGTTTGTAGCAAAATCCTCCCATTTTCATCTATCAAATGCCGATTGAGCAATTCGATGCAAAGTGCGACCAGTTTCTGAAGTATCTGGAGATGTACGTGAAGAAGCATTTTACAGTGAAACGGCTGGACAACTCGAAATCGACGGATGACGTGGATAATCAGCAGGTGATCGATGAGCTGGAAGGTATCAAGATACGGCTGGATGCGGAAGAGCTGAAGCTGCTTGAGGCAAAGCGAGAATATGCCGGCGTGATGAAGCTTGTTGAACGCTTGCAGGACCATAGCTGGATGCCGCTGAAGGTGTCCGCATTGAAGTGAGCGCTAGATTGACATTGCAGACTGTAGTCGTAAAGCGTAACGAACAGATATCATTTTTCATCGTAGGAAGCAGTGCCTCGAGCTGAAAAACGCAAACGAGCAAGATCTGTTACGGATGGATTTGCTAAAGCACGAGCTCGATATGCTCATACGGCAGGTGAACGAACTGAAAATCGAACACGTGCTGTACGAGAACAATCGTGCCAAGCTGGATCGTGCCGTCAGCCGGCTCGAGTACATACAACGATTAGACGAATGTATCTCCCGTGAGCTGATAAATGCCGAGCTGCTGTGGATACTGATGCAGCTCGATTTGGAGAAGATACGCGATCGGTTTGATAATGCGGACGAAATGAACGGTGATTCGAAACGATGCTTCAAACGCATCGACACGATGAGACAGATCGAAAAGAACACACTGCAGGAGGAAGCGTACGGGGAATATTTGGGGCAACTATCGGCACTAGTAGCACCCGCCGCTGGTAGCGCAGAAGAATCCGTGCGTGGAATGAAAGTGTGTCTGCAGCACTTTTCCGGTTTGATGAAACGCCTCTCGAAAAAGTGCGAATCGATCGCTAAAGGCAAATATCATCGCAAGGCTGAGGAACTGTTGAAACAATTGTATGTAATTGCTGCTTTTTCTTAAGTCCATTTGGTAGAAATTTTTCTTTTTTCGTGTTTTTTTTTTTAGAACTTCCCAGGAAACGCTGCTGTCACGGTTCGTGTTCGATGGTCCGCTAAACTATCCCCAATTCTACGACCAGGAGTATTTGGAGCGGGTGCAAAAGCTAGGCTTTGCGTTGAGCCAACACGAGCGAGAGTTCAGAAATGTTCGGAAAGATTTTGTACAAAACATCGAAGAACCGAAGGTAAGTGCCGTGCCTTTTTGTGTTTATCATTTGAACGAGCTGTGCGAAAATTCGTTTATTCTTTTTCTTGTAGCAAAATCAAAAGTTCTGGCTATACAATCAGCGTCTCTGGATTTGGTTCCTAACCGAACCGAAGAAGGTGGCTTTTGCCATCAAGGAAATAACGGCTGAAGCATCCAAAACGGCCAGTTATAAGGGCATATCCGGTATCAAATGTAAATCGATCGCCGATGATGCCAAGTTTTAATTTGTTCTGTTAGTTACTGTAAAAGCTTAAAATAAAGCTTCCCATTTCTAGAATTGGAGCTTGCGTCTTAGAAGTATTCTAAAAACAAATTGAAATTACAAATTGTTTATTCGTCTTGGCTACAGATTGATTGGATAAGATCCTTCGGTAGAAGCGTGTATAGAAAAATCTTTTGGATGCTATAGTGGTTAGTTGAACGCCTTTTTTTTCAAATGACGCTTTCTAACTTATACCTCATGTCAGCCATCCTATGAGCCTGATCCTGTGTAATTATCCTATGAGCGACTTCGTCACATATGTGGACAGCGAATGCCGGATACAAATTCATCTTTATCAAGATATTTTTTAACGTTTGACGGATATTTTGACCACTTAATCAAAGATTTAGAAGACGATTAAACCACCTGGCAATAAATCCTCGATTTTTGTCGTCAGAATCTGCTCCAATTGACGAATAATGTTCCACAAATTAGACGTTTTCAACTGTCTCCAGAAGCGTGTAGATGTTGAAGAACTCGAACCAATTTTTTCTTCTAAGTTTTAAATTCGTCGTCGGGTGTCGGTTCCTGTATTCGCCAAAATTTTTTTTCAGAAGGCCGACATGATACAAAAGACAGAGCCGTCAGTTACTTAAATAGCTAGGACACAGGGACAACAATTAAACAATCGTTGAAATCAGTCTCAGAAAACTTTTCTTTTCTTCTTGCGTGTTGCATCAACACAATTTAGGATTATTAGGGGTTTGCATAGGTAGTGAAAGCATCATAAGAAAGAGCAGGAAGGAGATTTGTATACACATCATATAAAACAATAACAAAACACTGCCGAATTGTTTGGCGATCAGGATAATAACATTCACTATTGCGAAGTAAATTGCAGCAACTTCTCGCAAAAGCCTTATGCCCACTTATCCCAGTAAAACGAATTCGATTTAAAATGTTGGTTTTTATTTGCACCCATAATCCGATTGTAATCCTATTCGAGGTTTTCGCTGTGCCGCTCCAAAGATATCGAGACGCCGCTACCGGCCCCGAACTGGCCGAACGAAGGGGTTTTTATTGGACCGTTTTTACGGCTACTGGAACTCCGAGCTTAAGTAGAATCGAACGAGTTCGGGTTGAGGATAAGCTAAGGGGGCTATATTGGCTTAAGACCGTTTCGCTTTACAAGCAAGCGTGCAACTGCCTGTTGTTATTTTAACCTAACCTTCTGCTCGACGACTGCTTCCAGAGCGCCATGGAATCGAATTCCCTTACTGTTTTTTGCTCGCGTGTCGAACGCTGCTAGGATCGAATCATCCGAAACGTGCATCTTACGGACTATTTCCAGGGGTATGTGAGCGTTTGCAATAGAACATGTGACCTAAAGGCAAGGAATCTAATACTATCATGACCTCCCTGAGCAACAAGAAAAAAAAAAACAGGAAAGAAAAAGAAAGGATATCGGAAAGAAACCGATCCACTTGCGTTTTTCGTAGGTCGGAAGTGAAACTAAAATTGACATCGCATCACAAACCACCAATAAATGCAAATACCGCAAACCGGAATGACCCGCGCGGGTGGGTGTGGGGGTTGTGTTGTTGTGTACCACATCTCCGAATGCGCTGATCCGGAAGAAGCACAAAACAGAAGCACACACACGAATGCTGCTTGTCCCGGGCTTCCCGCAGTAGCGGAATTACGTTCGGAAGCAACAATTCTATACGACCCCAACTCGCGGGTGGATACGGTGCAGTAGTACGTACAGCGAACGAAGAATGATTTTTTTGTTTCGTTTTTTATCCAATTTGAATAAATTCGTATTTGTATGAAGTACGAGCGAGTATAGGGCAGCCGGGTCCCGTCTGTTCGGTTTTCGGAAAATCGTTGAGTTTAAGTTGAGTTTTCGCGAGAAAGCGGCATTTCCATTTCCCGCCTTTTGGTCCGATCCGTTTCCGTGTCGTCTCGATGGCGCGGAGAGTTTTGAACGATACAAACGACACAGCGTATCCTTTATGGTGGAGAGACGTTCCCATAAAGAGGAAACGAGTTAGAATAAAACTAAACCGCCGTTCGTGTGTGTGTGTGTGTGTGTGTGGTCGCAGTTGTGCGCGAGAAATTTCGCAGGGGAAAAAGGGAAAAATTGGGGATTAAACCACGCTACGCCAGTAGCTACGGTTATGGATGAAAGCTTGAAGTATGGCATAGCATGCATATAGTTAAAGGGATAAGCGCTATATAGGTTCGTAACTTATGTTTTTAACCTCTTTTTTATGGTTTTACACAATAAGTGAAACATTTTTAACAGTAAACAACATATAAAATGTTGTCTAATTTTGGTAGTTAAAAAAGGGCGGAGATTTAAAATGTCCCTGCATCCCGGTAGATCGTTTATTCGCATGATGTCTTATGTCGTTTCTTCGCATGACGAACCATTATGCAACGAATGCAAACTGTCAGCCATTAGGGCATCTGGAAGATCCCCTGGAGTGTCGATACGCGACATCTTGGATCAGAAGGACTACAAATACGCGCAGATTCTGACTGACTTCGGCAAAGAGATGGGAATCACCCTTTCATTCCTTCTCATAACTATGTAGCTGAAGTCGCTGAGGTTGTAGCTGACAACCTTTTCGTTGGCGGAGTGCTTGCGTTCGATACTGCGGTGACTTACAGGTACCGTTGTTTTCGGATTCGGGTGTTTCGCCAGCGACGGGGTCGCCGATTACAACATCAAATTGCAGATAGCTGACCGTACCAATCGGTGTGGAGGTCGTCAACCAGAAAAATGATGGAAACCAGCCTCAAATTCCTGCCAAGCTCCAAGGAGAAGATGATCCAACACCCATCTGGCAGCTTATACTAGGAAACCCACCCGGCATAAGGTGCACGTCAACGGCGAGAGGAGGAAATATCTCCCTCAAAATAGCACATAAGCTACAAGAAATATCTTTGTTAGATTTAAGAATAGCATTAATATATACGACCTGGCCGTAGTTGCGAAAATAAAAAAATAAGTATTCTTCAACCTATCATATAACGAAATATTATTCGAAAGCGCTCCATCCTATTGTTGGGAATGTTAAACAATATTAGGACACCAGGCGGATGCTTGGTTAGAAACTCCAATGTTACCATCTCAGGATCATCCACAAGTATGTCTGGTGAATACGAAGCGATCCAATTCGGCCATTGGAGTTGGCATTGATACTGACCAGAACAAATTTCTTCGAACAAAGTGCATTTCGAACGAACGTATCTCGGGCTTCCTATTTCTTTGTACCTTGCAAACATCAATTTTGCTACAAACATCAGCTTGAGTGTCCTCGGTGAGAGCGGCAAACTCTGAACCCTATTTTTAAAGATACATTTTCACATTTAACAGCAATAGAATACCTAAGTTTCGAAGTAGACTTTTATAAAATAACTCACTATTTTTATTATTTTTTTTTATTTTTTTTTTAATAACAAATTGCCTGCCTAATGCTACACAATGTACTTCAAGAGAGGAAATAGGTAGGGAGGATTGACGAAGGCGAGCTCGGAAAGCTGGTAAGGAGAGAGAGAAGTCAAACAGATCGGAATGCGAGTTAAAAGCACGGATTGCACGTAGGAGCGGATCATTTGGAACATAAAAGTTAATGGCAGAAAAAGGATGAGAGGAGCATCTGTGGAGTTAAGGATAAGGGAGGCAATAAAGGAGACCTGGGCATTAGTGTGGTGAGTTTCCAAGAGTTCGAGCCTCAACATGTGACAACGAACGGGGTACGGCGGCAACGATGAGCCAGAATAGCCAAACACATTGCGCAAGGCAAAGCGGGTGAAAGTCCTCTGAACTCGTTCTAACCTTGCAATAGCTCCGATACTCGAAGGAGACCAGATTATTGCGGCATATTCTAGCGACGAGCGGACCAGGGAGACAAAGAGAACTTTAAGGCAGCTGATGTCTCGAAACTCGGAAGCTAAACGACGCAGCATTCCAAGCATTTTGTTGGCAGTCGATACCACATGATCAACATGGTTGTGAAACGTAAGTCTAGAGTCCAACAGCACACCAAGATCCTTTACGCAGGAAACACGCTCAAGATGAAGATTACATAGACTATAATTGAAAGACAGAGGATTACGAGCACGAAAAAACGATATAATTTGGCACTTGTGAGTTAGAAGAACACCAACCAGAGAAGGAAAGAAGGAAGTTTTGAAGAACTTCACAATCACCAAGAGATTTGACAGGAAGGAAAATTTTAATATCGTCAGCATAGCAAAAAAAAGCTTCAGAAGGAAGAACAGTGTGAACGTCATTGATCCCGGTTGGCCCAATGCGCAAGAGTTAACATTTTCCCATTATTTTTTCAGCACGATTTGTTGTTCAAACCCTTGCAGAAAGTAATTGCTTTATCATCCGTCGGTTTTACACACAATTTCTATTCTATAGGGTTTTTAAACAGCAATCCCAACCGCCCATCGCGTCCAATGCTTTCAAAAGCATCGGTGCATTAATAATGCTATTTAGTGTTTCGTTATTTATGTTGCACTAATTGCATACATTTACATATCGATTGACAGCTAGTGTGGTAAGGGAATGGTAACAGTATCCGGAAGTAAACTGCCGCTTCCCCGGAATCGGCCATCGGGTGTTTGCCGAACCGCTAGCCAGAAACCTCTTCACCGCCACTTGTTGAAAGAAAGGATTACTGACGACCATTCATTATGTATGCTAATAAAATAATGTTACTAATTCTGTCCACTGCTTTCGTCGTGTCATTCGTCATTAGCGATGGCACGATGGTGCGGTGTTGGGTTTCGGAAGTTAAATGGTGCGAATATAGGACGAGGGCAGGAGGTGTAGCGATTGGTTCCAATCGTGGTCATCATTTTTATCTCATATGATTGATTTACCGTAGGGAAATGTATGATAGTTGGCAGCTGCAAAAAAAGAACCGGGTGTTTGGTACAGCGTTAAAGCTTTTTGTGAGCGATAGCGGTATGTGTAATTTAGATTCATTTGATTGTGGAAAATGCAAAAGTGCATTAGTGTGGGGGGAGTGGGGTAGAAATGTTCACGGTACAACGGGAAAAGCAAATAGTAACATCGCTAATTGGAGCTGTTAAAACTGTTTGGATTTAAACATTAACACCACCGTCCGGAACGAATTCCTATGGGGAGTGTTCATGCGATTAACTCTCTCTCTCCCTGGGTGTACACTGCATAAAAGATATCGTATAAATTAATGGTAGTTTATTATGTACATCAAAGCAATGGAGTTAGGCGAGATATGAATGAGTAGTTTAAGTATTGAAAGTTCCAAATAGCCTTCCAGAATGTAGGGCCAACCAAGATAACCGAGCTATTAGGGTGTTGTTCACGATTTTCAGCACTTATCACATTGAATGGCAGCTAGTCTTTCTTGGCTTAACTTTTTTTTATTCTTTTTATTGATTACACATAACTGGATAGTCATTCCTCACTACAGGTGAACGGTCCGGATAAGATTTGATTCTCGGTCCTACTAACAGCAGTATGGACGTTCTGATGTGATAGTTTCTGCGAGGCTTTTGATGTTTTTATCGCCAAAATAACTCCAGAAGACCTAGACCAGACATGGAATATCCCTCGAGTCCTTTCAATCTGGTCTGCAAAAGAATGTTGACAGAAAATTAAATACACACAAGAATAGTTCCTCCGCGAGAGTTCTTCGCGACATGGCGAACAAACTCGAAGAATCTGAATAACGTCCAAGAACTGCAAAGAATATTGCCTGTACCACAAGAACTAAGCCTCTCAACTAAGCGCTTGAAATTTTTTTTTTTTGTTTTGTAAACTACTAAGGATATGGTCGGACTCGACACATCGTCCAATTGACACAGCCGTTTAAGCCTAACTCTCATAGGCTAAGTCGTGTGTTGGTTTTAAAGCAGTGGGAAACAGACCCCAACATTGTCTTTAGCGACGATGTAAAATTCTGAATAAAAGGATAGTACCAAGTTAAAATGGCGCATTTGAGACAATACCAATCTACATGAGATTCACCAAGTCGCTCTATTTGGTGCTCATTTTGGGGTTGGCTTGTCAAAAAAAGATTCCTTTCCTGGTCGAGTGGATTTTAACATGCGACCCGTAAAAAGCATTTTATGTGCAGTCCGACCCGCGAGTTAAACAAGCTATTAAGATGATGATGAGACGAGGAAAAGTCAAATGATGAAGTTGACCTGAAGACCAAACGTCGGATTTGTCTTCAGGTCAGATGATCAATAAAGGTGAAGTTGGTCATGATCAATCGAAGAAATTTGCATAATTCTCATTGATTATCAATTCTTTGTTCTGCAATCGTATCTGGGTGGTTCCTTCCTGGGTGTTGATGTGTATTACGAAGATCATGTTTCAGATGGTAAACGACCCTCAACAACAAAACAGTATACCTCAGTAGCAATATAATATTGATACAGTTTATTTAATATTCCTTTTTTAGCAGGTGTCTATTCATTCTTGAACATCAAAGGCTGGGTGGGCTTTAATGTATTGGATGGATTTATCCAAACTATGGGGTAGTGTGTGTCATCTGTTTAATGTGCTGTTTATGAACGTTTAGTGTTCATCTTGTTACGGAGGAGCGCCAACAGATAAGTGAAATTCACATCTATATTTTGACGAAGGATCCGTTACAGCAACGTACTCTATGATCTGTATCGGTGGGTCGGTTATGTCATGAGAATGGCACCAGAAGACTGAGTGTGTACAGATTGTTTTTAAGTCGCCTACATACATAGTACATAGAGGCGACGGGATAAGTTTAAACAAATTTATTACGACACCGTGGTGGCCTCCCAGCAGGACCGGAGTTGACGTCTCATCTGGGCCGTTCCCCCATAGTGATGACTGACTCTCCAACTATTTATTTATTTATTTAAGGAGTTTACTCCTGTCTGGTAAGTCCGCTAAGTCTAGTAAGCCAAAAATGGCAAACATGACCTAAGAGGTCGTTAGGCCAAGAAAGAAGAAGAAGATTACTTGTTTATTATGTTTACAATTGTTTGATTATTATGTTAACAATTGTCTTAAATTACCATAAATTACCTATATTAGTAGTCCAAACTAGCAAAATCGAATAGAAATTCTAAACTAGCAAGTTGTTGGTAGTGCCTTACTTTTATGTCCGTGTGATATTTAGAACGGGCCGAGAGTTTTTAACTACACGAACACAAATTAGTAAAACGCTATAGGGCACTGCCCTTACTCCGTTTATTCGTATGGATATCGATGTGTACGCCGTGCCGTCCCGATGCCAAGTCCCCGAGCCGAGGACACGATCTTTGCGACCAAGATCGTATCCACTCACTTCTCGTCAACTGCAGTAAGAGCGCCTTACTGCAGAGAGAGTGCGTAAGTGGTTGGTTGCATACTCACTTCCAACACTTACCTAACGCGGGCCCACATGGCAGTCGTTCATATAATCTAATCCGTTGTGTTAAGCTGAATTTTAATTCGTTTACTTGGAATTTTCTAATTGCTTTTCAACCACATTTTCAATCTAAATCTATCACAGGTATATGACATTTTTTAAAAGTATTCTCCGAAGCAAGTTAACACCATACCGGGTAAAAATAAATTGACAATACTTATTGAGAAAAAAAAAGTGAACAGTTACACACATACATAATTTGATTAGCTATTTGAATGCGGATGTTCACGATACATATCACAAAGCACAAAAAAACACTGTCCACACGTGATTAATTATCATGAATAATATATGTATATTTCAGTAGTAATTTTAGTTTAACATTGTATAGTCCAATATTTGTTCATGTATTATGATTACGAAATGCGTCTCCCTCATTAAACTGTATGAGATTTTTACACCAACTTTTTGTTTTTAACCGAACCGGCTCAACAGTTAATAAGCCTCCTAACACGCAATCGCTTTAATGAGTTTTCACACCAACAACGACGTGCTCAATATTTATAGACTGGGGCCCATTTTCTTTTTGACCCCCCCTTGGTAAAACGTTATAAATTGTCACCCTAACCGGGCAGTGGTGACCACAAATTTGACTGGGCTGTGACCGTTATCGATGATTGGAAGAAATCGCATCGAAAAAAAATACACTTACACACACACACACACACACACCGTCCGGTGAAAAGTTCATCTTCCGGACGGAAGCCAATAACCGTTGCAACCAAACACAAAACCCATTGGATCGTGTTCGCGCGATTTAATATTATCTTGGCCCGTGCCCGCATCCGGTTTCTTCCCGCACGCTTTCGCTCACCGGTTCATTGAATATTCATTATGGTCAATTTTTATTAATAATAGTGTTTGGCGGGTTTTTATGCACACAGAGACAGAGAGAGAGAGAGCAGCGCAGGATACAACAGTGGCTCCAGGGCGAATGACATTCCATTTACATTTTGCTTTCCCTCCGTGCCGTACGACTGCCGATACCGGTACCGGTTTCCGGTGTCGGGGTGCGTTCTATTGGCGATGATGATCCCTCCGTAATCTTTTCATTCTTTTCCGAAATTTCGCAATCCTCTGGTGTGTGTGTTGAGCGGGGGATGGAGTGAAATGAGAAAGGACGTGGGGTGAAAGTAAGATTTTCTTCCTCTACGGATGAACGTGCCATAGCCTGCCGGACGGGGCAGCCACCGATCGGTTGGGCGTATGCATTTTGTTGCTGCTGCTTTCTCGGACGGAATCGGACAGGCAAAAACTGTCCGAAATTGCTTCAGGGCTAGCGCGTGTGTGTGTGTGTGTGGTCCGCCTGATTGTAAATCAGGTCACGCACTTTCTCACCAACCGCACATCCTTCCCGGTTCGGCTGTGTTCGGCAGCGCTCACTGGGAATATGGTTATCTCATAAGAGGGGGATTTTTTTTGTCCTGAGGGTGTGCAACGCGAACAAAATACGCAACAAAAAGAACAGAGCCATCGAAACAGCGGCCCAAAAGTGGCCAACTCACTGTAAGGTTCGACGGCGGATAAGAAACTGCCGTGTGCCCGTACCAGCGAAGAAACGTGATGAGATGATGTATTAGATTACTGGCAAAGCCTAGAAAATGATGATACTGTGGCCTAGTCTTATTCGCCCCTCACGCTACGAACACAGAACCGGCAATAAGGGAGACAGAGAGAGTGTGTGTGAGTGAGAAAACGAAGCGGTTGGGATTGTTTTTGGAGGAAAGCAGCAACAACAACAAAAAATGGCAGCGTTCCTGGCTCGTCTGGCATTTCGGAACGGAGACGGATGGCCCAGGACCCATTCGGACAGCTACTGAGTAGCTGCTATGGATTTCTGGGTGTGCCTTTTTTTTTTTTTGGTTTATTGCGCTCGAGTGTTAGATCCCAGTTGTTTTGGAGTGTGAATCGTCCGGTGTGGTTGGGCACAGGCGCTGCTAGGATGTTTCGCACCGTGGTGAAGTTTGGGAGCATCTTTGACGTGCGAGCGAACGATAACGAGCCAGGAAACATCCATCAGGAAATGGACGATTGTTGCAGAACGAATGGATGAAAGCGATTTAACTCTTGAGGGCTGCAGAGTGTAGAGTGCTTAAAAATGATTTTTTTTGTGTTAAAATATAGGAAAAAAGTATGAAAACAGGAGTGAGAAGAAGTAACTAATAGAAGAAGTGGAGAATATTAAAAAAAACCGACGAGTTGAAATGTAAACTGTAATATTTATGATACCTTAGTATTTAGAAGAAATGAAAGTGTGAAAATGAAGTTTAAAATGAAGAAGAGAAATCGAAAAACATAAAAAAACCAAAGAAAATGAAAGAAGCTGAGAAAAGATATAAAAAATTGTACAAGTAACCATAATCAATTCTAAACAAACTGAAGTAGCTAATTAATACACTATTTTTACTCTTTTCTAGGTGATTTTGTGGCTCCTGGTTTGTGTGCACCATAGACTGCAAGGGTTTATCAACGCGTCTGCAACAAAAAAACACGTGCCAAATGTGAAAAATTTCCCTTCGAAAACAAAAAAAGACGATTCGTGAGCGGGAACACAACACCGCAACACACGCACACGATCCCGGATCATTCGTGCGTCCACGTGGCAGCTGGTACACTCTGACACAATAGAGAAGTTGAAGCTGAAGCTGAAGGATAGAAAAATCCACCCCTCTCCCCCCCTTTACACACTCCGCAAGTCTGGCTAAGATCTAGCTCAACAAAACAACAGGGACACATTGTTGCGGATCTCTCATCCATCTTGCGCAGCAGCTCGAGTGCGTCTCGGAAGTGTTCAGCGTTTCGGACTGACTGATGCCGTGCCCCGGGCCCGGCTTGTGTCGGCTATCAAACAAGTGAAGGCAACAAAGTGAAGTTCATTTAATCAAATTTATGCAAGCTGATGAAAATGTTCACCAATTTTATCGCCGGAACGTGTCCTAAATTGCGAATGGTGAGCTTTGCGTTCGTCCTTGTATGCCACGAACGTCCAGGAGGAGTGTTGATGTGTACGCCCTTCCTCTCCCATCCGGTAGTTGTTGAGTTGTGTGTCTGTGTGGGGCAGCATGTTGGTTCTCAGATGTCTAAGATCTGTGGATCGGATGGAAGGGTCTGGCCTGTCTACCGTACGGGCCCATCCATCCCGAAGTGGACCGGTTCGAGACGTGTTTAGAAAGCAATTACTGGAACTTTCGCACACACACGGTCTCTTGGTCTGAGCTTGAAAGTGTATGCTGACGTTCATGGCGCCGTTGCGTACCGTGGAGTGTGTCCGGAACATTGCCGGAACTAGCGAGTTGGATGTGTTACGGTTGCAATTGCACCACGGTCGGCTGATAGATATGCAGCACCGGTATGATGTGCACAAAAACACCTCTTCGAATGACTTATGTATTCTTGTGCCACACTCAAACAGTAACTTCTCGAGACGGGCCGCCTGAGATTACTAAACCGAGCGCGCGCTAGGTTTATCATAAACTATTTTGGAAGCATTTAACTTTTCCCCATTTTGTTCCTTGGCTGCTGAATCGACGGTTGTGCTTGATTCGTGGCCGCATCCGGTACTTTGCCCGGGTGGAGATAGATTTTGAACTTTAGATTGATTTGCAATGCGTCCGGTAACGGTTGGTACTGTGTTTTCGTAAACTTTACTTCTCCAGGAGAGTTTATGCGCGATAGAAGGCTATTACTTGGGATTTTCGATAGTAGTTTCGCATTGAAAGAGGATTGGCGAAAAAGTTTGTTGAAAAGTACCAAAATATTAATTGATTCACAGTATGTAGTTTTCAGTAGTTCCTATTCTTTATAATTTTAAATAAGATTGAATGAAATATGACGGGAAAGGATTCTGTTATGTCTTTGCAAGGATTTCCGAGTTGATTAGTAATGATATTGTTTTGGAAGCAGGAAGGGAAAGTGTGGAACGGTACCCGGACAAGCCGATCTTACCATGCTCACAGGAAACGGTGAGAAAGGGGATCAAACATGCAGCGTAGAAACAAAATATGCCGGGGAACGATATCGAACACACGCTACCTGCCAAGTACGTGTACTGGATCTAGCAGTTGGGCAATTTTGGGATGTAGACTAAGTCAAACTCCAATACTCTTTGCTGGTGTAATCTCCAAACGTTTATTGTCTGAAACGGTAGCTACCAGGAATAACCGTGCTCCTGTAGCGATAGATAAGGAGTATAAGGTTGATTACAATTACATTGACCTCTTGTCGGTTTATAAGAGCGGGAGACAGTTGCTTCATCTGCAAGTCGGGATAAACAGGAGTGTAAAGTATCGCATAATATGAGGCGTATTTCTGTAACAGATATTTTCACTGGCATCCAGTCATGCAGGCATATTTCGTTCAATCACTGATTACCGAAAAGCTTTTTTAACAAATTTCAAAAATCTTTTAGAAACCTTAAAAACTGAACCAGTAATAGCACTTTTTTGGCGCTTTATATTTGTGTGCTATAGTTATAGTATTATTTTTTCTTGTATCGTAATAAAAAAAATCTTTTTTCCATATCTTCTCCTTCTTCTGCGGCTCTACAACCTCTGTAGGTCTTGGCATGCTATTTCTAGTTTTCTGTGACTTGGTTTTTACCCGAAGCTGAATAGTCAGTCCTGCGTACGGGGAGGCGGTCCACCGGGATTCGAACTCCGGTCCTGCCGTGTGAAGACCGGCGCCGCTATCGTATACACCACCGGGCCGCTCCATATTTTCCCATATCTTCGTCTCATTTTTTACAGCAAAAATATGTATTTCATATATTTAATACGCCTGCTTTCAAGCCTACATTTTGTAACTACGCATACTATTTTTAAAATATCTTAAATGATTTAAATATTTCCCCACCTGTTTGCCTCAATTCCTATAAAAAAAATCTGTTTGCAACATTCCAATACATAGTTAAAATCCTTGCATATATTAGGTATCGTTAACTTTAAACTATGACCGACTCTTTAATGTGATTGATCGATACTTTATACCCAATTTTTAACCTAAACCAGATATTAAAATGATTTATAATAGGTTTAAAGTTCCGATGATTCTTCCTTAAATTAATAATGGATCTAACATACGATTGAATATCGAAAGATTTCTGCACATTGGCTCAAATTTCATTGCTGAAACAAAGACTCATTACACATCAGAGGCGAAAGATTATTTTCAAAGAATTTGTTAGAAAGTACTACCTGGATTTTGGCAATACGGACCTATCGTTTCCGGACAATACGACGACAAGTAGTGTAAAAAAAATCATGAATCAAATTAAAATATCCTTAATAAATGTGTAAGTACGCCGTTTGAGAACCTTTTTTCTTTTCTATATTAAATAATTCACTCAAGAGAGAGATTTGCATCTAGTTTTTGGTCTGAAGTAACCGAGGTTTAGGGATTTAAGTTACCTCAAATAACTCAATCACATTTTTAACCCTCCCTATCCCCATTATCCTTTAAATTTCAACCTTATCCCTTTTAATTTTACAATAACTCGACCGCCAAATCTCTAAAAAGAATTTCAAATCTCTTTAATGCTACAATCAACAACAACATTTTCTTTATTAAATAATTGGTTTGATCTACAATAAAGTCGGCAAATAAATCAAATAAAACTTCATAAAAGTAGCATAATTGAGATGAGTTTATAAACTACAAACAAGCTTTTTGATTTTCCATTTAAGCTTTGAGAGAATAAATGACTAAGATAAAAAAAAAAACAAAACACACACAATTGTGCTCCTAATGAACACATAATCTAATGTCAAATTGTTGATAGCATTAACAATGTAGCTGCACTCTAATTGGCAAGCTTCAATAGAACGATCAATTTAAACAAACCATGATTAGACTACATTGTAGCTATGACTATATTCCATTTCCGCTTAGCTTTAGTTAACCATACCCGTGTATGCACAAACGTAACCACAATTAAATGAATTTTGCAGTTATACAAATGTTAGTACTGGTACAGCCATGCCAGCGGTAGATAGGGACCGACCCGGGCAAACAGGTCCTATCGATGACTTTAATCATGTCATCAAATCATGAATCAATAACGTAGATACAAACAAAAAAACGCAAGGGAGTGGCCCGATTTTTGTGAAGCTTTTTACTCCCTAATCAAAATCATGCCGACACTAGGTGTTGGTGGGGGAGTGCCACCCTACATCAAATAAAGCTCGCGTGCGATTGCATTTGCAAATGTTTGCACTGTGTCAATCGGGGTTTGGTGGGCTTCCACATTCGGTGTGTGTGTGCTTTAGGAAATGGAATATAAATTTGGAATTTCATCATGCATGCGATCGGACGATAGGCAAACTCCAGTACCAGTACCAGCAGTTCGTTTTATTAGATGCGTTCAAATCCATCCGGCGAAAGGCAAATACTTTAAATTTACATTTCATCGACTGACCGGGACCCGGTCGGCAAAGGCTCTAGTTCGGTGCTGAATTTGTTGATAATCGTGTTGGTAATATATTTTGAATAAATTATTATTGCACGCGTCCGCTTCGCTTGCATTATCGGTCCGGTGCACTTTCACGGTGTCACTCACCCAAAAGCGACAAACTAGGTGACTGAACCGGTCGGACCGGGACGTATACACACGTACAAAAAATCCTATAGTTTGCATTAAAGGTGGCAGCTTTCCACCCCATCCCATCACACACACACACATGCACACTCTGGGCGTGTGTTTGCACTCGTGCAGTAGAGAGAGAGAGATTGTTGAATGAATGCACTTGTGAGGTACATAATTGAGAAGCAGTTGTTTGGACTTTTGGGATTACCAGCTCCGTTGCTCGTTGGTGTGATAACTCGCTGCCGAGTTTCATGGCGTTGGTGGCGGTGCCTGTGTTTGCGGAGGATGGATGTAACGTTTGTACAGCAAAATCTGACAGTTTATGAACGTTAATTATGATGGTGAAGTGCAAACGCCATACACTGTACGCTGGGTGCAGTGAGTGCTTTTGCTACATAATGGGCAGATGTTGGCAGCTGGCAGGAAAAATGAGGGGCATCCAGTATATCACGCGGCTCACTGCCAATGACAGTTATAATCAGGTGCTTGGTGGTGGATCTCTGGATACATCTTCCAGTAGACGGAGCTTGAAATTTAGTCTTAATAGGTTTGATTCATGTCGAAACAGGTTTGATGGCCGGTGTGGGCTATCAAACATTGATTTTAAACACTGATTATGCGGCCCATATATGGTACATTCTATGGGGTAAGTTGTATTTAACTACATATTGCTTTGCTTAGCGTTTGGGCTATTTATTTACAATCAGTTTTGTTTGCTAGTCCAATTATCATCGTCTAAATTAAAGTCTTTTTTTAAATTGAGATTATAATTAAGTATGATGCCTTGTGGATCTCAAACACTAAAATATTAATATTAATATAAAAGTAAAATGTATGTTTTTTGTTTTACATCGGTATCAGCTCCATTGTCTCACACTTTAAACTTTCTTTTTCTATTTTTTTGACGATCAATAAAGGAATTTCATCTTCCAAGAAGCCTCGTTTATCTTTGAAGTTCAAGTAGTCTCAGTCTCAGCGATCATGCGACTTCGTTTAACAGTGGAAATTCAAATTCAAAGGTCCATTTGATCAAAGCAAATTTGTCTACTGAGTGGCTTTCTAATCTAAAGGGTCTCGTCATCTAAAGATCTTTTTCGTCTAAAAAATGTTGTATCAGTCAAACATTTGGAGAGTTTCTAAATCCATCATCCATCCTTACCTAGTTCCAGCTTGTTGATGATGGTCAAGATCGGTTTTCGACTTTATCTGGAACATCAAGATTGGTGTTCGACTTTATCTTCCTTTGTGTTAATGTATATAGAGGTTAAGAGCAATCAATCATTGAAATCTTTGATAACCTGAGTCGGTTTTTTGTATGTGTTTTGCCGATTTATACTCAAAATGCTGCTAAAACCATCCAACCAACCATCCAGTAGATTGTATTGGAGAGAATACCTAAATTAGGTTTGGTTATTTTTTGAGTTTGTTTGTAGTTTCAAAACACAAATGCTCGAGGTATTGACACCAGAGGTTTTAAAGACATAAAAACTAAACACTATTTATATTGTCTTGATGTGCATTTTACACTGTGTGTTGCTTACAAACAGTCGTACAACGCTGGCAGCAGCATTTAAGCGAGTCGGATAATCCGACAGCTTCGATCATCCGAGCCAAACGGTTGATCGAGCGCACGGTTAAATGTAAATAGTTGTAACGGGAGAAATGTTTAACATCCTTTTTTAATATTGAATAACAGTACTGCGTTTAGCTTTGTTGCTACTAGGGTTGGGTATGCAAATTTGTGACGCGCTTAGCAAACAATTTTAGTAAAATGATTGGGAACGCTACGTTGTATTTACTATATTTCTTACATCAACATTTGTATGCTAACTAAGCTAAAGGTGTGTCTAATATGTCATCTAGTTCTCCACAGTTGCATAGTATTTTTTCGTACTTAAACTAAAAAAAAACATCTTCAAGTTATGTGCGAATATCACTTTATAAATCCTTTCTAGTTTCGGCAAATTGATTTAAAATTAATCGAAAAAAAAAATATAAATCATGCTCGTAAAAATACTCTCTTTTTTGTAGATGTCTCTTTTGCTCCATCGGATGATATGACTTAATTTAAATAGTACAACTGTTGGTCAATGTGTGTAAAATTCATGAGGTTCTCCTCACGAGTGGAACTTAAACTGTCCGACATTAAACTTCCGGTGCGTTAAAGTGAGCGCGGATTAGCGTTCCATTATGTGTTGCAATTTATACGTAAGATTGTCCAGATACTCATTTCTCAGTTGACGTTAAGCCTAGTGGTAGAGCGCAGTGTAGAGAGCAGCAGTGGAAAGCGTAACGGTCCAGGACCAATTCTTTTCCATGCTATAAAACGATGAACCCGGGAAAGGTTTTTGTCTCGATCCATGTACCTGCCGGATCGTATCTTTACCGTGCGCGCCCATTTCGTTTGGCGCGGTCTGGTAGGACGCGGTTGGCGTGAAAAGGAGTTTAATTTTAATCCTTTATTATCGCATTATCCAGGGTTTTTTCCCCGTTTCCCGGCTATCCCAGGCTTCTGGTTCTGAGCCGCTGGTCCAAACAAAAAGCGTACAACGAAAAACAACAAAAAACTTTTTAGCTTACTGACCGGTGCAAAAGCGGGAAGTTTTCCATGCCGGGGATTTGTCTCGTACCTACTGGTGGTGATTGTTTGAGTCTTTTTTTGTTGCTTCCGGTGCTGGACAGTGCGCAAAGGTAACCAGTAACACAGCACAGCACAGGTGGTGGCACTGTCGCATATTCACCGCAAAACAATCCGACACTGAAATCAGTGTTCCGCTTGGTTCCGATTTCGATTGTGCCCCAACCATTTTGGTGCACCGTGGTGTAGTAGTACAATGGTAGCATTTACCATTCAAATTCTATCCCCCAAAAAAAGCTGCATTTTACGTGGTTAGGTTAGGTGAACATGGGAGAAAGGTCGGTTCAAAAGCTTGTTTTTCGTTGCTTTCGAAGTACCGATTTGGGGTGCGGTTTGGGAAGCATTTTTGGAGTATTTAATTTGAAACTCTTGTGTTTTGAATTATTTTTACTTGTAAGTGATTGAAGTGATTATAAGTTACAAAATAAAAGTGAATAGAATTTGAAGTCTTTTAAATAAAAACTAAGAATAATCATCATTGTTTTACAATTTCATAAAACCATAATAGAATTGCAATGTTTCGTTCTTGAATGTCTTGAAACAAAATGAGCTAATCCCTTCAGAGTACTTTGAAGTAACCGAAAAAGAAAATGGCAAACTACAATGAGCTTATTCAATGTGCCTTACGCCATACTGGGATTTGTAACTAATACTTTTAAAATATGAAATGATTTACTTACTGGCCACTGAGACCGGATAGTGTGGTTTTAGGATTGGAACACGCTTACAGATTATCAGCTATCCTTACAGTGATGGCGACATAAGTCTGAGATAAACAAAAGATAATGTTAAAGTTGCGAATAAAAACTTTAAATTTGATCTTAATGTAGAAGTAACATTAAACTTAAAAACTACTGTTTTAATTAATATAAACTAAGGATAAAATATTAAAAAGATTGGATCAATTTAGGTACATACAAACAAGAGAGTGTAAAATGATTAAAATGCTCTGGTAAGAGCATATAAAAATGTTAAAAATGGTTATTTTTTATGATTAAATTGTGGACGATGTCATAAAATTTAACTCAAAAATGTATAATTTATGAAAACAAATACAGAACAAGAAGATGATGCAGAAAAAGAAAAGTAAAAGAAGAAGAACATACAAATCAAAGAAAATAAACCAAACATTATAAATCAAAGAAGTAAAACAAAAGAATGTGAAAAACATAATAAACAGCAAAATGTATTTTATTATTACAAACCAAAGCTAGAAATTAAAATTTTAAAAATAAAAAGGGTTGTAATGCTAACTTCATTCAATTCACTGTGGTAAAACTGCATACAGCTGCATCAAGCACAGAAGCAGCATAAAAAATACAGCAAACAATTGTTTGTTCGCTTTGTAAAGACCAACCGGGTCCACACACAACGATTGTTCAACGCGAAAAGGACCGGTAGAAAGCAAAGGGATAATCAGGCTGTTCCGTTTGGCCATCGGTAAAACTTTGTCACCAGCACACTCATACACTGCCGGAAAGTGGGTCGGCTTTTGTTAAGTTTTATTTAATTAATCCTCCCGATCCCGAAAGGGTGATGCTGCGGTTTCTGAAAGGGGTCTTTTTCCACGTCGTAGCAAACGGGAAATGTATGATGAAAACTGGAAAAAAGGAAAACACACACACACACACATACACACACACACACACATACAAACACCGTTTAACCATAATCTCGCTTATTCTCGCGATTGCTGTGAATGACTCTCCAGAGCATATTCGGTACCGTTTAATTGCACTCTTACTTTAATCCTTCCGGTCAACCACCGGGTTGAGTGAGGGTGACGCTACGGAATACGTTTTGCGGTCACTGGATTCGTGTATTGTACGGTAAAAAGAGGGAGTTTTACATATACCGTTTGATACCGCGTTCGTGATCGGAGTTGCGCTTCTATCAGCTTTACTAGCGCCAATGCCGTTCATGGTTTGATGAAGAGCTTACCCGGTTAGAAGTAGTTCTGAAATGTATAAATTATAGCTGCCGATAGTCAACTGGAAGACAGTCAAAGATGTATTACATTTCGTTGGTGTCTAACGAGAGCGCACGTAAGATGTCGTTTGTCAAGGTTGCTTCCGCCATCGCGCGATAATGTAGTGGCAAGTGAGGGAAAAGTCGCAAACGCAATTACGTGCCTGCACCTGGACGCCGATGTGTCTGACACCTGGTGTGGAGCAACTTTTCAGCATAAATAAAATAGCGAAAGCAAACGGTGGCAGCAGCACGCAGCTTCCTGCTCATCTCGGGCCGGGAGCATCCATAAATCGAAATTTATTGGTATCATTAGCGCCACCAGTCAACGCTGACAGTTTTGATAAATTGTTTCCATATATATGCAAAAAAAAACACACTCCCGCCCGCCTTCTTGAGGGTTAGGTGAGGTACAGCTCGCCAGGATGGATCGGGGATGGCACATCATCTTCAACACTTGCCGAAGTCGATCGGTACGTACCGACCTGCGCTCGGTTGAAGGTGTGCACCGGGAACAGCGTGGTTGATGCATTTTTGCTCCGTGGTCCCGCACTGCTACAAGAGATCAACATTTTATGACTAAAAAGTATGAATAAATTGTGTTGGGTGTTCGGGGTATCGCGCACCGAACGGTGGGAGCGGTTTTGTGGCGCAATACTTGGCAACGTTTGAGAAAACGGGAAGCAAGCGATTTTATTTTTCCAGCAGCAGCGGAACTGTGCACTATCTTCCGTTGTTCGATCCTTACTGCTGGTTGGCTGTGGCTGCGTCGAAGGGGTTGCTTATTTATCTGCAGTATGTTCCATTTCCGTTTGCCGATAATGATTTATAAGGAAAGTTAAGCATTCCGTCGCTCAGCAATAAATACGGGAAGAAAGTGATGGTGCGTTTAGTTTTTCCTCTACTTGAACGATCAAAGTTGCGACTGCATTGGAGGATTGTTGCGATGCATTGGATTAAGTTGCAGAAGGGATGCTATTAAAGCGGATAAATAATGGGTGAGTGAATTGTGTATGAAATGAATGGGTGTGTGAAGAATAATAAATTGTGAGAGTATTTTTTTAACAATTGACATATTGTGCAACTTTTAAATTAGATCGATAGTAATGGAGGTTGCTTAATGTATGAATAAATCGATGTCTCGTGTTATGATCAAATAGTTTTCATTTCTTTAATTTGTTGGTTTGTATTTAATTCTTTTATATGTTCTATAGTATCAGAGAATGTGTATCTGTATATGGAGCATTCTATAAATAAGTTGGAATACATAATTTCAAGAATTATTTGTAGTGATGTATTTGATTTGTCCAGTATCATTCTCATGACATGACCGGTCAATCGAAACTTGGCGATTATAAATCGGTGCACGTTTATGAGAACAGCTCCTCGTTGTAGAGACCTTTCGATGGTTTGTTGATAATATTATCAAGTTTAATTTTTTATTTTGATTTTTCACAAGATTCTCCAAAAATATGTTAATTGTAATCTTTTTCCTAATATATTTAATTGATCAGCACGTGCACTGCGTTAGGATTAAGAACTTTTAGCTGTCGTTTTTTTATGTTTCTTTTGTGCGGTACCATGCGTCTCCATGATAATTGTTTCTTGTTCAAAATGTATTATTACTATGAGCTACCAGGCGTCTCCATCAATATTATTTCGTTATTGAAGAAAGGTTTGTGTTTTTTGTCGTTAAAACCAATGAACAAAATATGTTTATGCAATATCCAATGAAGTAATGCTTCAGTTAAATGTTTTACTGATAAGTTCATTTTTCAAATGTTTTTTTTTAATTAATATTCCACGGCCTTTAATTGATATTAACCGAGCACACCCGGGATAAGGTGGCCTTTCACGGTCGGAGGAGAAAGTGTCTCCCAACCTATGTGAAATAAGCAATAAGCAAAAAACAATATTGCACGGCCTTGCCGTATTGCTTCGACTACTTTACAATTAATACAAATTTACTTTGATTGAGAGACATTTCCTTGCCTAAACCACAATAGTGCACCTTGTCCCGGACATGCTTAGTTAAATATTTTATTTTATTTGTTATCAGAATTCTTTCCTTAATCGCATTGTCACCTTCTTGTGAGTTGGTTTTATGAATTCTTATTTCTTTTCAAAGTATTCTCACCAGGCATCGTGTCTTATCCCAGCTACATTCGGTATTTTTTTGTGATGCTCTAAAAATTTACAGTGGTTTTATATAATAGTAATATAACAACAGAGCTACTTTCCATTAGAATTCCAAATTGAAGTTTATAAAAAAGATTTAATGTACGAAAAAAATACAAGCAAACAAAAACAATGTTGGATTCGTACGAAAAACAGTTAATTAAGGTTACATTCCATTACTTTTATCGAACAATCGCGCAAAACTTGGCGCAAAAATGATTACACACCTTGCGTAAAACAAAATGGATAGTTATTCGAACTCAATTAAAAGCCATGATGAGACATAAATTAAATTCACTGTCACTGACCCGTTTGAACGGAGGATGAAACAAAAGAAAAACAACACCTCAATACCGCTTCCACAAAAATCCCATTCCCTTTTTACCAGAGCACCGTTTCCGATGAACTTTCTTATTAAAAATGTTTAAATGTTTTAATACAACAGAAGTGCAACGTTTCGCGAACGTTTCTCGGTCCCGCACGCAAACCTACCACCGATGAAACATTTGGCCAGTTTTTGGACAAAACGAAAAAAAAATCATTATCAAACAATTGAATTTTCAATTCTGTACGGACCACGGTTGAGAATCACTGTGTGTGTTTGTCTTTGTATGCGAAGCGAACGGTACAAAGGCTGTGAAAAAGTTGTTTTTCCCAAGTTTCCCATCCCCCCATGTGCCAGGGCCGTATGTCACGAGGCTAAAAGCATATTACTTACAAAATTAGTCTCTTGACTCACTTTTTACATTACTTTTCATTTAAACTTTTTTGCTTTTCCTCCCCATCTCCAGTCCCTCATTTGTGTCGCGAGCGGTCGGAGCGATGAGTGAGGGTGGGTAGGGCGGTACAGATAGGCGGTGATAAGCGATGGCAGAGCGCAAAAGGTGACACTCGAGAAGTGTGTTTGTTTGGCGCCTTTCCACCCAACACCTCGCGCGCCCAGCACAAAAGGAAAAAGTGCCAATAAGACTTTCATCGATAGCATTTGGCAACGTTCGACTTCTGTTTGCACACGAATCAAAGTAGCCCGGCCGGGGATCTTCTTCCGCTTGGCGGTCGTCTTCGGCTCGCAAACTTTTGGTCACATTCACTTAGTAGCATCGGCCAGCGCAACGGTGTCGGTGGCAAACGGTGATCGTAAGAAACTTTTCCATTTAATTTTTTACTTTTCTCATCACCTCGCGCAGACTCCTCCGTCTTTCTCGCGCTCCCCTTCTGTTGGAAACGTTTTGGTAGAGCGTGTTTCTGTTCGGCTCGGAAATTTGCTATGGTTTCTTTCGACCGAGAAATCCTACACCCCGTACTGGCGGTTTACTGGCTTTTCCCGGTACACTGCTCGGTTGGATCGTTTTCGTTTCTTTCCATTCCTTAATTTGACTTTCTTCTTCGGCACCTTGATGAAATTGAAAGCTTCATTCGTTGACAGCGCCGAAAAAGTTGAACGGGCAAATGTGAAACACCCGCTTGGAAAGGTGCTTCGTTTCTCATAATAATCCCATCCCGGGAAAACACCCCTTTTGCTGCGACTTCGGTAAGGCCAGGATGGGAAACTTCATTTTGCGCTAGCGAATGTGGTGAAACGGAACATTGTCCTAACCTCTTCTGGCTCTTGCTTGCCGAAGTTCCTTGCCAAACCGTAACTTCTGCTTACTAAATGTTCAATCTTTGTAGTGCACATGAAGTTATTTCAACCAAGCCCCGGTGGGCCCCTGGCGTGCCCAGGAATACACCGAACGGGTTTCAGGAAAGGTGTTTGGATAGTAAAAGTGTAAAAAGGGATGAAAAGGATATTCCTCGGGTGCACAGGTTCCGTACCGAGCGGCCGCAAGCACCTCAAGGGAATCGGATTTTGTACCGTGCACCCGGCAACTTCCTGGTCAGGTGTGTGTTTGTGTGTTTAGCTGTCGATTTTTGGAGATCCTTTTTTTTTGTTGGCCCAAAACGGTCGGTGCGCTAAATTGTTGATCATAAACTTCCACCCACAACATGTCGGGCCCAATCGGGTAGGGGCTGGGAACAGCTACAACATAACCACAAGCTGGAATCTTTTCGGTGATAAAACTGGACCATGGTTGTTACATGGTGCTTCGCTTTTGGGGGTGTTGGTAGCAATAAAGCACTGACCGCACTGAACTGAACTCGCTGGATGCTTGCGGGAAAATGGGTACATTCGTACGATCACGCTGCCGTACTTGCATCTCCCTTCGAGGGGAAAATGGCGGAAGATTGAGGGGTGAAACATTGGACGGGGCATGATGCTGCCGCAACATGCTTAGTTGTAAAACTGCTGGTCGCTGTAAAAGCACTATTTACGAGCTTGTTGTGTGAAAGTTTCGTTTTTTCAGTTGGTCTGGCTCCCACACACACACACACACACACTCTCTCTCTCTCGCTCCATATATCTTTTTTAATCTCAGAGAGTGTGGTGCAC
>KZ061600.1:304313-337401 GCA_002091835.1 Anopheles maculatus
TCGCAGGCCGGAAGTGGAACGGTCAACTTTTTCCGAAAGCGTTGTGGGAAAATCTTTTCCCCCCGCTGCTTAGTGTTTAATTTGATTAGGAAAAGTGAAACTGCGTGGACGACGGGGTAAATTTGGGGGGGGAAGGGGGAGCTTTGCTGGGAAAGTTCGTGATGGCAGAATAATCGGATCTCGTTTGTTCGCTCGTTTTCCTTGGGGTGTGCTCGTGCTGTTCAAAGAGATTGCAGTTTTGGGATGGATGCGTGTAGCTGGGTGGTTTCTTTTTATTTCATTTATATGATTAAATGATTGCTTTTTAAAATGTCCTAAAATGGTTAAAGATCGCCTGTAATTTACATGTTGCATGTATGCGGCAATATGACCCGCGATGTTCTCAATAAAAAATAGCTTTAATCGGTTGAACTTCTTCTGAGATGATACAATGTGCATGATCAACTTCCTCAGTGAGTGTTACGTCCAAGGTTTTTAACAAATTCTTTAAAAAATCAGTCGGTGGCTCTGAAAGGAGCCGATTGGTTGTTTATTCACACACTGATCTGATCCACTTTGACCAGTTCACACGATTACTTGCGGTTTTGGGGGTCAGAGCAAGACCGGCTGATATGATACAAGACAATCGTGTCACTTGCTTATTTGGTGATCACGATAAAACTGCCTGATTATCCATGTTGGTTGGAGCTATTTATATGACCACGATTTTCAGCGACGATCACTTCTTCATCGCACCTGCCTCTCGCACATTAGAAGTGCACTTTCACTCACGCTACCCATGATAGCTCAAATTCCTGGAAGTTGTGTAGCGATAACAATGCATCGGTGGCCCGCGATCGCTTTGTTGTTCGGCCAGTTCGGGAACAAACACTGAGTATTGCTTATTAAGGCGCTCCACTTCAGAAAGATAATCTTTATATTTTCATGGAAAAGCTTATGTTTTTATTAGTAAGTACGGATGAGCCGTATTGCTTAGAACTAATTTACTAATCATAAACCTTTCTACATCCAACCATCGATGTTGGGTTATCCGGGCCGCAGTCACATACTTTGGAGCCGTCCTGTCCTATACGCTAGTGAAACGCGTCGACTTGTCTGGGAAGTCTTGATTTTAAGGACACTTGGGGAGTGAGAGAATATAAAAAAGCTCTCGAGCTCATCAGTGTTCTACATACTCGGCCACCTATCCTTGCAGAGATATTGGGGGAACTAATGCATGATCGTGCAAGTTGAAAGTCTTCTTCTTCTTCCTTGGAACTACATTCTCGTATCCGATAGCGGCGCCGGTCTTCACACGGCAGGACCGGGGCTCGAATCCCGGCGGACCGCCTACCCTATACGCAGAACTGACTTCAGCTACGGGTAAAACACAAGTCACAGAAAGCTAGAAATAGCAGGCCAAGACCTACAGAGATTGTAGTGCCAGAGAAGAAGAAGAAGAAGAATTAGCCTTAGCTCCTAAAAACTGGTCAGTTCATTCGCCTTGCTCACAAACATCGGCAAATAAAAATTTTAGATCATCAACTCCTAAATAGCCGTCATTTGTGGTTGGTAATTCAACCGGAATCGGACAGGTCGAAGTCTTCTGTAACAGAAGACGGATGTGTTTGGGTTGTATTCTCAACTATCAAAAATACAACGACCTGAGTATACAAAAATTCATATGCGAGTTCGATTCGTTAGTTCAACGAGTTTTGTGTCATGTCCTGTCCGGTTGAAGTTTGGGTTCTGTAGGTGCGTCAAAGCAAAATATATGGAAGCTAGTCTCCTTGGGTCATTCGTTTCATCCGTAGTTGGGCAGTCAGTTCTGCGTACGAGGATAAGGTTCAGTGGCAGTCGCTCTGGCATCCTGGCGTATGAAGGCTGGCGTAGCTAGCGTATTCAATACCGAACCGCTTCATTGCATTCAATCCATTCCTTCAAATTTTCGTTGCTGGCGAAAGATCTGTCGGATAATTAATGATCGAGCTCATCCTATCCTATCTTTAGAGAGATCCTAATCTTGATGTCCTAAGACATATAAGAATCTAAACTATTCTTATCTATTCTGCTCTGTAGCGCCATTTTGCGGACACTAGCTGAATGTCGTGATCTTGTGGCACAGTGAAGGCCCCAGTGAAGGAGTCACGATGTATCCTCTAATTGCCGTCAATTCCGTTCCCTTCTTTTTGGCCATACTCTTCAGTTTAAATGCAGGTTTAGACGGTAAATTGAAAAATACTTATTTTTGTTTTTTCTTCTTTTTATCACGAAAAGTTTCTTTACTTATGCACTACTTTTTCTAGTCCTTCGTATTGTGCTTTTTGATCTGTTTTAAGTTTGTAATTTTGAATAAAAACACGCTATCTTGTATCTTTTGATAAGAATGTTGTGGAGATTTTGTTTATTTTTGGAGGAATAGGTTTATCAGAACTCATTACCTGCTTGTCGAGTTGAACGGGTGAATCATGAACATGTATGGCGCTTTCTAAAAGCAGAGCTCTTAACAATACCATTTGTTTGGGGATGGAACATCGTTATTTTTGCATGGTAGCTGCCAAACAAATTCTTTAAATAGATTTGGTTGAAAATGTCGTTCTGTGTCCGTTGTAATTACCCCGTAACAACCTTATATTGTTTAACAGACGTTTTTACAACGCTAGATACTTCAAATGTTAGGTAATGGGAAGCATTCCGGCCATTAAACTAGGTTTTATACATTAAAGAGGTAATGTGCGTACTATGGCCTTATGTATGTAGTCGTACCGCCTTCGCTCTTTGGCACCATAAGTTTAGTCTATTTTTTGCGGGTGCTATTTGAAAAAACAAGTAGTTTTTTCTTACCATGAATTTTTTATACTTACAAAACAACAAACTTTTCTCGTTTTAACATAGAATCATTCTTTTTTAAATGACTGAATGAAAAATTACAGAAAAAAATCTTCAATGTAGCTGAGATCTATAAAATCAATCCCAAAGTTTGGAAGTAAGTATCTTCATTATTTGAAACTGGACAACGAGCTTTTGCTACCCTCTACTACCGATAAAAGAAGAAATAAACGTTCTTACACTTTATTTTGTTTATAGAACCAATCACAATACTTTTATTTCGAAAATATGCAAAACAGCAAGCAAATCGCGTCTAGTTCACTGCACTGGGACCATTAATTTTGCAGCTCAGTACAACATTGCGATATTAAACCGCATCCAAAATGGTGGGGATTGAAATAAACAATTTTCCTCCCCAAAAACCACACAAACCAATCGTTACCAGAAAAAAAACAAACATTCTAAAAACAAAACACAGACAAAAAAGCTGGCGTCTGCGGCTAAGTGTCAGTGTCCGCTTGTAGGTCTGGACAGCGTTCGAGTAAAAAAAAAACAGAATCAAAGCATACCTCGAAAAAAACAGTCGATCCCGGGACCTTTAGAGCTTCCGGTTGCTGGGGTTGAGGGACTTTATTTATCGACAGATATTGGGCAAAGTTTTCGTGATTTACGGTGGAAAGTTTCGATTTTCGGTACGCTTTCGTTAGTTTCGCTCTGGCCCGGCTGGGTGGTTTTCTGGTAAGGCGTGTTGAAGTCTTCCCGGTTGAAGCGAACCAGCTAGGGTTTTTGTAAAAGTACTGGAAAACCTCGCTCTAATGTGTCGGTGTCATCGCCAGCGTAAAAAGTCGGCCGGCCCCTTACCATCGGGGAGGATGTTAAATCGAGCCCAAAACTTTAGTCCGGCAGCTTCGTTCGTTAGTTTTCGGTATGGTGGAGTAACAGGAACCAAAAAATAAAAGATCGAACCAAAAACAACTGCCAACCGAATGTTTTCGTTCCGATCGCTTGCGTCTGTTGGGGGAGGGGGGTTTGGTGGCTTTGGGTGATAATTGAAATTCAGATCAGTGAGCGTGGTTTGTTTCTAATTTCCAGTGCCGATTGCCGTGGGTGTGGTGGATTGTTTGTGCAGCGCTACAGTTGACCTTGCGCCTCTTGCTGATCTGAGCCCGGTGCCTGTGAGCCAACTGGATCTGTCACGCAGCTAGACGCGGGTATGGCGGGAAAAATGGGGCACGCAGGGAAAAATGAATCGAAAATTTACAGCATCCGACGATGGTCGACGACTGTTTGAGTGAGCGGTAATGTCACTCGCTTAATTGGATTGGAACTTTTTCGGTGGCAGACGGTTTGCTGATGTGGTAATGATACTCTCCTTTTTTTGGGGGGTGCTTTTCGATGGGAAACCGAAAGCCAGAAAAGGGTGACTGCAGACAAATTACATTTTTCACGGGGAAAACATTTGTGTTTGCGGTGGTGTACATATTTGTTCAAAATCTCATTACAGCAGTGCATATATGCGTCGGATTTGAATGTTTGGTTTAGGTGGGTAGGCTGGATTTTGAAAATGATATGACATATTTGCTTAAATGTTTGCGTTGATTACTTTGTTGTCGTATATTTAACTGTAGTGATCATATATTTTGGCTGCGAACGCAACAAATATAATTTTGTGATAATTTAGAAATAGTTTTGTTCTAAATTTTATGTTTTATATTTAATTTGAATTACTTTATTAAAATGCAAATAAGGAAAACAAATTGTAACATTCAGTGAAAACATATTAAATAAAATACGCCCAAATAATCAGTACTATTTCATAATTAAAATAAACATAAAATGACAATTAAATAACTGCAAACGAAAAACCAAATGCGTGCCATCACCAGCATACGAACGCAACAATGTGTGCTTAATTGTCACAGACCACGGACGTGCCCGTCCGCAAACTTATCATGTGTGTTTAATTTTTATTTTGTTACCATCACTCAACAAGTACACGACTGGGGCAACGACTACAACGAACGATCGGGAAACTAGCAGTTTATTTCCGACACGCTGCACCACCATCGGTTGATGTCAGTGAACATCATCAAATCTTCGGGCTCACCGAACCTGTGGAAAGGGCAGAAAATTGCAGTACACTAAACCTGTCCGCTTGCATACGGTGTGGTGCTGGTGTGCATCATACGTGAAATGAAGCACGCCGACATGTCCCGACCGACGTTGGCAATTAAAGGTCATTGTAATGTTAAGCGTTTGCCTGCACTCTCCGTCCAGTTCGGTAGCGCGGTAGGCTTACGAGCAACATGACAGCTTCAGACACGTGGGCAGCCAGATAGAAGCAATCGGTGTTGTCATCACGCGGCTGGGCAACGCTGTCCCGTGTGCTTTGCGGTCGTTATGTTCGGAACTGATTATCAACAGTCGTACCGCGGGTGATTATTATCTGCCGTTAGCTTTTCAAGTGGTGCAAATGACGTTTGGGGCCTGAGCCTTGGCCGAATCCATCTGGGAAGCCGTGGGAGTCGTTTTGTTTTGCTATGACCGGCAACAGGGTGGCGGCAATCTAAATGCGATAATCTAAACCATGCGTTTAGATGCAGCTTGTGTGTGTGTGTGGGTTTGCCGGGCTTTAGTGAACTAATCTCTCGAAAGACAGATTGCAGTAGAATTGAGTCAGCTTAGTATAGCTCATCGATACATTTTAAGGCTTTGCAAACACGATTGTATTGTATTATTTTCATTCAGTTACCATCTTGAGACTTTCCAGTCTATCACGCTTCAAAGAATCAAGTTTTATTGTTTCTAAAATAGACTAACAATAAAGTTTTATCTGTTTATCTGTTATCTGTTTAATTATATTTTAAATCTGTTAATGGCAAGCGATACTAAATTACTGTACGATATAATGGAGACGCCCAGTTGTTTACTAACACAAATGCATGTAGCACAATGTGTGTGATTTATAAAATTGGCAAAGCAACAAAAATATAAACCTGCTGGAACTGTTTTCGTTAATCTTATTACACTTTTTTTTCATTTTCCAATAGCAAATATTCTGTTAAAAAATCTTTATTGTTAGCTAAACTACACAATGGAGGCGCCTAGTAGTTCACTGGTACAGATTTCCGCAGCGCTGAGCTTATAGTCCGAAAATGTAGTGGAAGACCTAAGCCGGCTTTTTGTATGTAATTTGATGTTTTGTGGCTGAAATGCTGCTAGCTTTTCATACTTTGGGATTTATTTACCTGTTTCGTTCTAACGGCTTTGATTACACGATTGTTTAATAGATGATGACCTAAAATGAGGATATTTTCAAGCTGAAGTCATCAAACAACCAATATTAGAAGCGTAAGAACAATATTACAAGTGTCATAGCAGTACAAAATACTATCATCTCAATCACATCGCACAAAATGGTTTTACTAAGCTGATTAATGTATCACAGTCTTTGTATATTGCTTTTAAATGTTAGGATTATTGAACATTCTTGCAAAAAATTTCTACATTCTTTCCGAATTAGGAAAAACAAATAAAATGTTCATACAGTAAACATTTTTATGTAAACAGTGCCTATCCTGGTTCGTTCACAAGCTTGTGACGCATGAAGTAACCCACTCTGAACCCTTTGCCAAGCACGACACACAGCAAAAACTCGGACAGAGTGCGTACACACCGCGTACCAATCATAATCTTCATAATGGATTGTCCAATCTGCAAATCCCCTGTTTGTACTAAACAGCGGACGAACCGTTTTGCAACGTACTCGACCGCGGTAGCGTGTGAACTACGACTGTTTCCACCGTTCATCGCAAAGTTCATTTTTCGACGAGCACGGTAGGCACCTAGTTCTTCGGAACCAAGTTCGGAACGGCAGGCTGAAAATCAATTAAACTTAGTAATTAATGCGCGACTGAAAGTTTCCATAATCCTCGGGGTGAATGGTGATGGACCGGGCCATTCACGATGGTCGGATACGATTGGAAGCGCATGTCAGTTTATCGTCCGAGGGTAATGGTGATGGTGAGAGTCCTCTGTCTTAGAGAGCAATTAACTAAATCTCAGGAAGGGTTTTGGGTGGGGGTGAGCTAAGTTTATTACATGCGTTCCAGCATAAAGGATCGCTAGTGGTTCTCTGTTCTGGGCTGCTATCCTTGTCTGTAAAATATCCAATTAAGCTTAGGCATATGCTACGCATGAAAATAGTTGGTAAAGATAGGCAGTGCAAAGTTTTAAGCGAGTGATTAAAATTGTGGGTCGATATATGTACGCAATTATTAGTTTTAAATAGGCTATATGCTTTGAGTGATACCATTTTGTTGCCCGTTTGGTTTTAGATGAGTTTGGCTCAGAATTAGCGATATGCTTTAATAAAATAAAAGTAAAAGAAAAATATCGACAACAAATCTGTTTTGATACTTTAAAAATAATGGAAAACAATGCATTAAACCTAACACATAGGAGTTTCAAGAATATAAAATACATAAGACTATTTTAAAACACAATACATGATTGATTTTTGTTCCAATTCAAATGTGTCGCTCTTCCCAATGCATTATAGTTCTAAGAACAACCCCGCACAGATACACCAATTCGTCTACTCACGAAAGACGCTCAAACGAAGCCACCATTATCATCCCCATCATATAGCGGGTCAGTGCCGTCAGTTGCTCAGTTCAATCACGCTTTCCGCCGGTTTTTCAAACTGATCGTTTCGGTTAGTTCCTTCAACAGCTTGTCACACCCACTTTCGGAAGCGTAAACCTCCCAGACGCAGTAACGGACGACGTCAGCAAGCAAGCAAGCCATCAACCGTCCACGGACGTCTGCGCTTGTCCACCTTGTTTTCCGTCATTTCTTATTTTTCAAACTTCACCGTTCCTTTTGCAGCACTTTCCAGCAGTTATCCGAACATCTTCCTGTTGGTCGATAGCTTTTACCCATCGGGCATCCTTACAAGTGCTGTTTAGGGTGAGAATCCGGTGGGTAGTTGATCCGGAAACCTCTTAGCGTTAGCGTACGCCGAGATTAAGAACTTCGATGTCAAGCAGCTGTCCGGACGTGAATGGTCGTACTTCATCAGGGCTCCCGTCCCTGGTGGGATGTCATGGTTGCAGCTGAAGGTGCACTTTCTTAGCTTCACCAGCTTTTTAAGTCCACAGCAAATCTGTTGCACTGCTGGGTGCACCGACGAAAACCGGCGACGAGGAGCACTGCCCAAAGTGACCAACACCTCTCCAGTGGGCCCGGAACTGGTTTACGTCGGTTTGGGTGTCGTACAGCACGTAATAAATGTTGCCCGTCATTATGTCAGAAAGCGTCAGTGCTAAAAATGTAAACTGTTGCAATCGGTTCCGGGCATCGGCGTCAGCATTTCGTTGCACGGATAAACCGACTCCGCTTGATGGTGGTTGTGATACAAAAAGTGGGGCTTGGGTTTGGGTTGGCAACGGTTGACACTGTGGTGATTTTTAATCTGTATCCCCGTTGGTTGTCAGCTGCATTCAACTCGTCGCTTGACTCGTCGGAGGAAGACTGGCGAATGATGACAAAACGGCTTGTCAGGACACTTTTTCGTTGCTTTTTGATGGCGAGATAGGAGCATAGGATGAAGTTGTTTAGTATTTTTAAATGTATTTTGATAAATTGGCTTGTACTTACCTTTTGTTGCTTTATTGTGAAATGTCTGTTAAAGATTCTAATCGAGAATCGGAAGACATACTTGAACTCATTTTAAAATATTTCATCTGACAGGAGTATTTCGTAGCCTAGGAAGAAATGTTTTGTTTTCTTTGCACAACATATTTCGTTGACAAACTTTTATAGCTACTGATATATAAGGTCGTGAGGTACTGATATATGAGGTTATATAAAATACATGCTATATGAAGCCCGTAAGCGGACTTACAAGGGTCTCATATAAAGTTTCAGTTATCTGGGATGTTGAAGTACAGTTACAACAAGGCTGGTAAAATATTTTCTGCAACTTGAACCTTTGAATCAACTTAAAAAATTTCATTATTGGCGATTTTAAGCATGTGTGCGTCAGAGACCGACTGATGTACAGATCGCCTCTCCGTAAGCAGGACTTACTTTCCAGCTACGTGTAAAACAAACTCACAGAAAGCTAGCAATAGCTCACGAGGTTGTAGAGCCAAGGAAGAAGAAGATGAATCTGAGAATAAAAATTGAGAATCTGATCGATATTCATGCAGTCTTTATTCTTCTAGTCTGAAGATCTTCAACAAAGTTTAAAAAAATTAAACGTTTAAATCATTACGCTGCATATAGGGATTTCTTCTTCTTCTTTCTTGGCCTAACGATCTCTTAGGTCATGCCTACCATTTCTGACTTACTAAACTTATGTTACCGCATAGTTGGATAGTCAGTCCTCACTATGGGGGAACGGTCCAGATGAGACTTGAACCCCAGTCCTGCCGTGTGAAGACCGGCGCTGCTGTCGCATCTACCACCGGGCCGCCCCTACCCCGCCATATCGGGACTATACAGTCGTTTTAGTACATTCTTGGAATAAGTTTGTTTCGAATTTTGTTTGGTAAATCTTTTTACTGATTATACTGCGAAGTTTATTTCACAAAAAGTAATCTGACAAGCTTAGTCGCTGGTTCATATCAATTTTAACGTACTACATTGTTGGTAAAATTTTAAAAAAAGCTGAGATTGATATTTAAAAACACCATTTACATGGCATAGTCTGTGGACAGTGTGGAGTGTTCACCCAAAAAAAAAGGGAAAGGGAGGGAATGTTCACTTCTACAGGTCACTGATATCACCAAATTTTGATTTTTTCTAGTCTTGGTAGAAGTTTCCGAACAATAATAGGTAAATTGTTAGTCTTCAACGGTTCGAAAATCGTATCATGGAGTAAATATTGGGTAGTGATCATCGTACATCTTCTACTGTTATGCTAGATATTCTACAATGAATGTCTACAGATCGGAGGATTGTGTATCAGGCCATGGCGTTTCAACCTCGATTTTTTAACGGTTTATTGCCTGGGGTAGAGAGAGAAAGAATAGTTCGAGGATCTGACGTTCATAGGTATTCGTAGATGATTATCCACACATTGTAGATGAACCCAGAGGTCGGAATTTAGTTTATCATACTCCTCGAACAGTTATACCTATTTCAGTAGTCACTGCAAGAGATGTTCTTCAAGGTGGCAACCAGTTCCAATTATTGGTTCTTGACCCGCTATTTAAAAAACATCATGGAATGCCATTGTGATGAAATCAAGCCCTTTTTTCTCGGTGATATTATGTTTGACATCTTGTTATCGTGAATCGGTGTTGGACTTATTATCATCATTTGATAATCACTAAATACATTATATTTTTTAGTATAAGTTTTTAGTGATTATTGTAGTAATCTGTTTTCTGGCTCACTAAATATTTATTCGTCTCGTCTTGATAAAACTAATATTGAAATTATGTACGTGTCAAAGCTGCTGCTTGCGCACATTGCGTACAATTTGTGCTTCCTTTACAAGTACTCGTTCAAGATAAGAAAATCGGGTAGTAAAAAGTGGTCTGGAAGCGAGCAACGAACGAACGTATTACTTCAACCCGAAAGCGTTTCCACTTGCAGGGCTCTCGATGGGATTCAATCTACCAGCGAAGTCTTTCTGGTCGACAATAACTTACGCAACATTCTTTTGCAACATTAACGAATGACGGCGGGACACGCTTCCGGCTAGCTACCCCGTTGTGCCTTACTACTCCACCACCGTGCACCTCTTTTTTCCTGTAACTTGCAGTGTGGGTGAATGGGAAACAACGTGCAGAATTGTATTTTCAAGTGTAATCTCACATAATCTCGGGTACAGCTCTAATTAAAGAGATAGCACCGGGTACAAGCGCGCCACACTGGTACGAGTTCTTGCCTATTCCCGTTCTTTGCCGAACGGGTCGACACCGAGTAACGAGGATTTGCGATCTTTCTGAAGGTTTCTCCCTTCAACCAGCTCCGGGATAAAATTGCTCGCGCGAGCGAATCGAATGATCCGTCCGTTCGTCCATCCGCTTCATGTCTGGTCATTTGCTGTGCGCAAATTCTTCATGCAGTTGGGAAGAGATGGAGGGAATTTTTGCAAAGCTTTTAGCACCACTATGGAAAATCGTATGTTCTCCGTACTACTAGCAAGCACATAGACACACACGCACACAATTCACTCGATCCCGTTGTCGGATGGACGGGAAGATGCATGATTCGTTTGTCTTGGTGTGTTTTTATATGTTTCATGGTGCGTTTTTTTCCCACCCGCCTGCACTTACCTTCTCTTTACCCGTCGCCCGGCGAGTGCTTGCTCGAGGGTTTTGCAGCTGCTGCAACAAGGCAAGTGCGCGTGTGGTGGTTGAGCATTTGCTGGTACATTTATGTTCCATTAGATGGGATTTCGTTTGTCTGCCAGTTTTAAACGGTGACGGTAGCGGCAGAAACACGTCGAATAAATTGCTGTTGGAAAGCTTTTTAAGTAAATTCATGGCCTGGGCAACCCAGTGGTAATTTTGTATCCGTACACGGTTTGAAACCCTGGTGGTGGTGTGCTGGTTAGGAACGCCAACCAGGAAGCGTATCCCCCCCCAAATGGAAGCATTGAAATATGTTTCGAAATCGGTACCGTGAGATTGTAACGCTTTTTGTATTGTAGTACAGTTTTTTGTACACGATCGGAATCATTTGTCCGATAGGTTTGAATGAATTTGTACAAGGAAATTTTGCCACAAGTTTCCAAGTTTACAGAAAGTTGATGTGTACTATTTTTTTGATAGCTCAACTTAGGTTTTATCATTTTTTCTTGTTTGAATCAAAACCAAAAATTCAAATCTTTATTCAAACTACTTTTTACCCAAAAGTTTTGTTTTTGTCCTAGATTATTTTTAATTTTTTATGTCTGTTATACAAAAATGAATGATTTGTTCAGTTTAAAGAAATACGAATTGGAAGCTGAAGAATAATAAATTTTAGATATGTTTTTAAAGATGATTTCTGTTTATTAAAATTGATTTGCTTATGGTTTTGTTTCTGAAGATGATTCATCGATTTTTTATTTACATTTATAGCTTTCTTTAAAATAAATGAAGCATTTTTGTAAGACCTACCAGGCGCCTCCATGGGTGAGCTACAGTGACAAATAAGACAATAAAGCCATTGAATTTGATGTAAGCACAGAAAGAAGTTTATTGTTATTATACAAATCGATTGTTCGCTTGTTTTTGTACATCTTAAGAAAACTGCAATACTATTCCATCAATAAAGAAATTTATTTTGATATATTGTTTGTCATTTTAACGAGTACGAACTGCACGGGATTTTATAAAAAAAATTGTTGTTGTTTTGTATATTTCCTATTTGCTATTTTATACTTTTACTTAAGTTAGCTCAGATATTGAAAAAAACATTTAGGTGATTGTTTGACATTTAGGATTGTTTGTTTCTAAAGACATTTGACTTCACTCTTTACTTGTTGCATGCCTGTACTTCCACAAAATTGCGATTTAAAATCAATATTTTGTAAAAACCGCAATTTATTGACCCCATGGCTACCACTGTGCGAGTTGCAATATGACATTATGTCCATAGGACACGACAGTGTGCTGCGCAACTGACAGGTAGAGAGAAGCAAATTCGTTACTGGACCGTCGTACAGACAACTTCTTCAGTCTTTAGTTCGTCTGTCTTCGGTCCTTCTGCCTTCAGTTCTTCTGCCTTCAGTTCTTCAGTTCTTCTGCCTTCAGTTCTTCAGTTCTTCAGTTCATCAGTTCAATGGTGTATAATAAAGCGCGTTATTACAATTTATTTAATTTCCTTATGACGGCTAGATGCCGTATTGTCACTACTGCGTGCGATAATTAAATATAATTCATAATAATAACAAAGCAATACCTGCTTGTTATTTGTCTAATAGCGGGTATGATCGGTTATGTATGAGTGATGGGGGGTTGTTGTCCAGTTAAAAGTCTATATGTTGCTTTTATTTTTTCCTAATTTCGGTAATCATATACCAGATATACAGTGATAACTTAAAAAGTTAGAATAAAACGTCCTTTGTATTCGATTTTTAAACTACTGATTTCGATACATCTACTCAGTAAAGTCACACTTAATAGTGGTGAAATTATCTTTTGGTTTCATTTTTTTTAACGATTTTTCAAAGAACAACATCTGCATATAATCTGTATCAGAAAAAAAAAACCAGGAGAAATAATCACAACCAAGAGCGATAAAAGAACACACTAATGAATTGTAGCTTTCTGCTCGGTAACTTTTCTTCTTCCACTGGATCTCATTTATCTTTCATTTGCAAACCGTATCATGGTGCTGCTATTAAATCTAATTTCATTCGCTCTGTTTCATCAGCATGAACAGGCAACCCCGTTAAGCTACATCATTATTACAGTTTACGACCGTGTTCAATTAATGTCGCTCCGATGTTCAATCAGAATCTTACAGGACAGGCCTTAAATTGCCTTAGTTTATCTTCCATTTGGTTTCCGATGGGTGACATGCACGCACACACACATACACACGCACGCACACAAATGCTGACAAGGCATTGGATGAAAGTAGTCTCTCGTTGATTGTACAACAGAAAAGGTGGCAGAAAGGGTGCGTTTGGCACGAAAATGTGGAAGAAAGCTAAAGAAAGCCGCCGTACATGCTCAAGACATCCTGGTGTGTCTCGGTAGTGCTTCATCTCAATCATTTGTCGAATCAAGCCATCACCTCTCTTGTGAACTGGTTGCAAGGGACAGTCCAAATCACGCTCACATACACACATACATCGATAAAGAAAGTGGGGAGAAAAACTAGCACTAAACGTCAGCCATCCATTAAATTCCGACTATCTCTTTCTCGACTAGCGTCAGATTGGTCCAGTGCTCGAGCTTCTATTCGACCACCTTTTCCCACGAGGCCATATGGAGTGAGAGTGGTCTGTTCCGGTTCCGGGACTCGGCCGATGCTTGTTTACAATCATTATTATTGTTTTCAGCATTGTAGCCATAAATCCTCCTAATGTTCTCGTTATTCCTGTTTTGCATCGATGTGTTGTGGCTGGTAAGGGGGCCGGTACCATTGCACCATTACGCACTGTGACCGGTGCCGGTCACAGGGCCACATCCAGAGCGCTGGTGCTGAAGTGTCCTTCTGTTTGGAAGTGAAGTGACCGAGATGATGTACCCGGATGCTTGCTGTGTTCCCGTTCTCCCTCAGAACCGGAGTCGCCGGAACGTCTCTGAAAGACCAGTGGTTACTCGAGTTTTCCACAAAATCTAGCTCAAAGCACTCGTTACAGCTCGTTGATGACTACGTCGATAGCGTCGTATCGTGCGCCTCCTGTGGGACACTTACACACACACACACACACACATCCACAGTCAACAGCAGAATGAAATGTTGGAAGATGAATATCAAAGAATGTGCCGAGCAAAACGAAACGCTATGAAGCTCCCACGGGGAGTATATAAGCGGCAAAAGAAAAACCAAAGAAAAGCTGGGAACCTGGGGAGGGTTTTTCGCTGAGTGATATGAATGAGTACCGGCAATGGGCGATTCGGAATGGGAGAAACTGGAGATAGATTCTAACTCACCCGGCGCACTCGATAACGGTTGGCTCACATCGTTTGGAGGAAAACAACAGTCGCAACAAATGACATCAAGTGTAAGTGTGTGTGCGTGTGCTGCATCGGGAGCAACGGGGAAACGCTTGGAGCTCGCCCTCTGTATTTGTTGTTTGCGCTCGTTCGGCTTCTTCATGCGCTCTCCGCATCCGGGCGACGGACCATCTCAGCAAGCTGACAAGAACATTTGCTAGATCATAGTACGCCATCTGGAAAATGCGACCAGCCCCGAGGAAGTAGGTGGAGAAGAGGATGTTGTTTTTGTTGTATCAGTTTTCCATTCACCCCTCGCACCAGTTTCCCGAATTCTGCACCATCGGACATACGCAATGATACAAACGCGCTGAGTGACGACGACGACGACAGCGACGACCAGGACTACCGTCAATATCGTTTGGCGATATTGCCGCGTCCGTTTACATTCGCCTCGCCACTACTTCTCGGGCAAGGTTTTGGAGTGCGTTTGTTAGCGCGCAATATTTGCATTTATTGCCACGGAATCCTCGATGCCCGATAAGAAGTAGCAGTAAAACAACAGCTCTGTATCATAATTCCATTCGTCCCAAGAGGTTGTCCCGTACGCTTGCTCTATTTACGCTAAATCCATTCAAATATCTGTTTGTCCTGTGGTGTGGGGTGGGGATTAGCAGAGGCACCGGCCGTCCATTTCCGTGTACGCTTGTTGACGCACTCGCCAACGATAACGCAAAAAAGAGGTCCACACACACACACATGAAGATTTGTTCGTACGTGCTGTTGTCCGTAGCAAGAACCGTTTACGGGTGTTTCCGTCGAGCGGGTTGAGAAATTGATGAAACCGGATCCGACGACAGTTTATGTCGCCGAGGTGAAGCCAGGGCTTGGGTGGGTGTTATTCCACCCGCCCGAAACGCACATAAACATTGGTCTCACGAGGTCGAAAATCCAAACCGAATCGCATCGCATCAAACATCGTAAAGATTGATCTATGATAATGCTTTTGTTTTTGGGGAGGCAGCAAACTTGCCGTTGTTGCTCGGCTGTGAACTCAAGAAGTGGGCTGTTCCGGTGGAACACGAAATTACGACACGGTCACGATGGGTAGGGCGTGTTTGTCCTGTTGTTCGGTTCCGAGTTTGCTGAGCGAGCGAAAAACACTTGAACAACAAGAGCATGATTTAATTATTGTGTTTTCTGGTCTTTTGCCATCGAGACGCCATTGATTCGCTGGTACGGACATGTTGGCCGTCGTTCTATTTGCAATCGGTAATCGGACTCCGAAACCGGTTAAACTCTCGACTGACGGAGTGATCCGAACGCTGATACGATCGACGGTTCGGGGAGAGTTGCACGGGAGTTGGCCGGTGGACAGACAGACAGACCCATTTGGCAGTTCAGCTGACAAGATATGATTTGTTTATTGGCTCATCCGCTCCCTGCAAGGTGATTTATTGGTTTCGAAGCACAACATCCACAACCCTTGGGCGACGGTGTTATCTAGCCGAGCATAAAATTAAGATCCATTGCTCCGGGAGAAACCGGAAGGCCTGTGGTAGCAGTTGGAGCAGTGCGTGTGCGTGCGCGTTGTGAAAACTTTCCCGCGTGAAGGGTTTTTGGAAGGACATTGATTTGGCATCGAAGACATGATGCGGCACCGTCTCGTGATGGGGTTATTGCCCGCGGATGTTTGTTCCGCTTGTTCGGCAATTCGCGAGCTCCGTGGTTAACCGCTGATTAACTCTATTTATCATTATTAATCCTACAGCTGCGAGGGATTTCTGCTTGATGGCCATCGGTTTTCGGCAAAACTGGTTGCGGTGGTGCAAGAGTGCAAAGAGCCGGCACTAGAATGTCGATCCGTAAGATTGATGGTACTTTTGTAGAACGATGCAACTGGAACGTTGTATGAGATACGGTTAGGATGAGTGTTGGATGTCCATAGATCATGTTCCGGAAGTGAGCTTCACTTAAGCGCACCATTAAGATTCAATTTGGCGTTGTTGAGCATGCTTTAATGGTCAACATTGTTGTGTTGCTCGGCATTTGATTCAACGTGTGATTGTCATTTGTACGGATATTAAAGTCTGATGATTTGAAAATGATTACTGAAATAACTTGAGATTATCGCTGATATTTAAATTGCTTTATATAAAACGTATAGTTATTAAAAGGTCAATGAGTAACACAATTAGGTATGGTGTTAAAAGATTTATTCTAACATTTAAGTTGAAAATGATCCGCTCTAGCTGCCCGGTAGAAGAAGAGGCTCGTCGTCCACTAGAATTCCACTGGCTCTTCGTCCAGCAGAACTTCCCGTCGGCAGCTTGCTCCACGGTGCCATGCTGTATGTGACATCCCTAGAGCATCAGGCTGTACGCTGATGCTCCGAAGTTACGTTGGACAACACGGGACCGGGATGTCGGATGCAACTCCAGCGTGGGAACAACATTATCTTTTTTTTTTTTTATTCATATAGAACGGCCTGGCCGTATTGCTTATTCTAAATTACAATTATGGAACTTATTGTAAATTACGAAACTACAATTCACATGGGTTGGGAGACATCCCGGGTGTGCTCGGTTGTTACGCTGCGCAGTATTCCGTCATCCTAATGCGTGGGTCCGTTCAGAGCTGGGGTCAGTATCGGACACCATATCCCGGGTGTAGTCGGACGCTTTGTTGTCAAATATTTCCAATATCCGTATGCGATGTCCGTGTTGTAGCGAAGGTCTTTATCGTAGTCGATGACTCGAGTGGGTTCTGGAGCTTGGAACTCTGTGTGAGGACTTCCTGTACCTTCCCGCTGCCTTGCCTGTCGCATGCTTTGATCGATGCAATCCATCCTGTGCCGTACCATACCCTTCACAAACCGTACACAATCATACTTCCTTTCATTCAGCCATTCATACATCTTCATTCATACAAGCGAGGTACAACACAAATAACAGACAGACAAACAGTAAGAGAACAGTAGGAGAAGGAAGGAGAATCACACTAAAAGGCCATTCGCTCGGCAAAAAACGAAGATTACCCGCAGGCCTCGTCTTCGTCTCCCAGCAAATTCCGAATCGGAACATTTGGCATCCTTCCAATGTCCTCAACTGCGTCGAGCAAGGCGGGTCGCGAAGCCTCGTATTCCACACAAGACCATAGAAGATGATCTATGTCGTGGTATCCGAGGCCACAGCCACAAGCTTTGGAGTCGACCTGTCCTATACGCTGGAGATGTGCACCCAATGCGAAATGGTTAGACCTAAGTCTAGACATCATTCGAATGAACGCACGATCTCCTGGGATGCCATGGAACCAGGGCTTCAAGCTAACTCGGGGAGTGATCGAATATAAAAACCTCCCGAGCTCATCTGTGTCCCACATACTCTGCCACCGAGCCATGCAGAGAAACTGTGGGGCACGCATGTGCTCGTGAGGTAGGATAAGCCTATCGTAAAAGGACCCTTCCGAAGCACCCTTTTTGGCCAATTGACAACATTATCTTTAGTTTGATTAGAATAATATTTTAGAATATTATTATATATTAGAATATAACGGACATAATATTTTAGTATAATTCTTTCACTACTCTATTTTATGTGTATTTGCACTACTTTCGCGTTAGGCGAACAATCTCATAGTGAATAATTTTAGGTCCTTAATGGCACTTTGCAATCGTATAATAGATTCTTGCATTCGTGGAGGATAAATTTGCAATGCGGCGGTAAAACTTTACAATTTGATTTTGTTGAAAAAAGTTGTGATTAAAACAAATTTTCCAAATAATTTTTATAATAAACTCGTTCTACTATACATGATACGGAGTGGTGATGAAAACAAACTTTTGGAAGACGTTTTTTAAACAACCATTTTTAAAGGTAAGGTCCGAATGCACTGCAGAAATTTTACAGTTGACTGAAAATTTTCACAGCCATATTTAAGCTGAATACAAAATTATGCGATCTGATGTTCTCGTTACAACGGTCGGTGGTTACAACAAGAGAGCTGGTGTTCCTCGTGTGCGCTATGACAGCTACAGAGTACGCACGAATGAAAATACTGCTACGCTAACATTGTACAATATTGTCCTGCAATGCTGTACCAGTTATACCAGTTATACTAGTTTGCTGTTATAACCTTTATATTGTTATACATTCAAGCAATTGTGGCTGGACGTTCAAATGATTTGATATGTGTGTTACACTGTTAATCCTTCAAAACCTGTCTCATAAACTTACTACTCATTCATTTCTGCTTTCAATTTCCTTGTGTCTTTCCAATTACCTTGAAGTATATTTACGAAACTGGTATTCATTTATGCGTCAGTTTGCAGAAATCGATATATCCAAATAATAAAAAAAAACGATAGCAAAAGAAACCAACCGGAGCAATGCAATTTACATCGTTTGCATCACCTGTGAAACGGTAATTAATCAACCGGTTTTTTGTTTTTGGTTCGCTTCGCTTAACGGGGTACAACCATCCCGATGGATAAAAGTGCAAAGCGTGAAGTAGGCAGATTAAACTGAAACAAACACAATATGATGCGAAAGAACCATTGTTTTCGCAGTCATTTTGAGCGGGGGTTCGCTTCATCCACTCGCTCCAACCGTATGCGAGCACGAACGAGGGTAAGTTCCGGTGAATGCGTCAATAAATGCATATCGACCGATGCTGCTGCTGCACCGGTGCACATGTGGCGAAATGTTTTGTTTGCTTGGCAAGCAGCTGAATTCGGTGAAAAATACACCATTACTCGTCAAAATCGAATCGTACCGACCAGATGACCATCGTCCGCTTGCCGGCACGTCCTTGCCGTCCAGTCTTTCCGAGTCATCGCCGGCAGTTGTAAATCATTAATTTAAAACATTCCGGTAATGGTATTTATTGAAATTCCCGGTAATAAATGTTGTGCCTCACAGGCGAAGATATTCTGTTTTGCTGTGTTTGCCTGCTGTTCTCTGCGCGCTGCGTGGGTTTGCCCATAACGATAGACCGAGGTAGTTTGTGATGCAGAGAATGCTATATGGTTTTGAGAGGTTTGTGCGTGATTGAATTGCTCTTGAAGTACCTTTTCTTCGTACCTAAAAAAACACGGATGGAATAAGGCAAATGGTACCTTACAGCATACTGTCTGGTAATTTGGCAAGTTGTGGAGCGGTTCTTAAGGTAGCTATCAACGAAGGCAACTTAGATGAAACGGATAGAATGAGCATAGGTTTGTAAGGATCTTATTATTATTATAAATATGAACTTTAAAATGTAAAAAAAAGTAGAAACTCAGAGATGTGTCCAAGTGTTTATGACAATATACTATTTGAAATAACAAAAATTACTATTCATTGTTAGGCATGTGTTTTTTTTCAAACTATCCATTGTTTTAATCATTTGGACGATTGTTTTATTATCAAACAAATAATTTATGCGAAAAATGATTCAAAATGTTATCAGATTGTTCGGAACTAAGAAGATGTTTAAATGTTTTTTAGATATGTTAATTGCAAAAACAAAAGACATCCAAAATTTTATTTACTTCGACAAGAAATAGTAGTTTAGATGACTTGTTTAAACCACATCTTTCAGAAAAATTTCAAAGCCGCACTGAAAATTATTTCCTTAAAGGGTGCAAGGTTCTATTATATGACAGCAAAGTTCCATTACGAGCTTCTTCTTCTTCTTCTTCTTCCTTGGTACTACAACCTCGTGAGGTCTTGGCCTGCCAGCTTATTGCTAGCTCTCTGTGAGTAAGTTTTACCCGTAGCTGGATAGTCAGTCCTGCGTACGGGGAGGCGGTCCGACGGGATTCGAACCCCGGTCCCGGTACGAGCTTGCAATATACAATTTTCTGTTAGACGCATTCCACTGAGAGACACAAATCTTTATCTCATTACCCAATACAAACGCTAGTACCAATGATTAAACGTAGATCATTGGTTTATTCAAAAGTTCCAATCTAACATTAACGAAATGCTTTTATCAGCTTAAGAACAACGTCAAGTTACTACCATTTACACGCATCTGCACCGATGCTCTTCGTTTCTCTAGCGAGGCATTCTAAGTTTTGCCTCCCCAAGACCGGACCACTAAATCCGCGTGCAGGTGATCCGGATGTGCAGTAAATCCACAAAATCCATTCGCTTTCCAATTCGTACGAGTAAAACCGGCCCGGGACCCGTACACTTCGTGACTGTCGAACGAAATGGGCGTCGCACGCGGATAATGGCGAACGATTTTATTACCGGCCGGCGTTCGAGGAGACCTGCTCTCAAGACTGTCTCTTGGCCAGCAAACTACCTGGTGCTACTGCTACTGCTGCTGCTGCTGCTGCTGCTGCCGAGAGAACGTTTCTTGACGTCCGGCCAAGCGGAAGAAAAATGAAAGTCACTTTAAATGTAAATTTTGCCGTCCCACTTGAAAATCAATCCTCCCGATGGGTGTGGCCCTTCTGGCAAGTGCTTTTCACATTAGGTAGCGCTGAAAAGTGTGTGGCAGCGGCTTTGGGCAAGGGAAAAGACACGTAAAATCGAACACCATGAACTGATGAAAAGTTCGCTTGCGAATATCCACTTCCATTTGGCAAGCTTTCTTCAGGGTTCTCGACTATGGCCCGTTTTTTTTTTCTTTCCTTCCAGCCTCCGATGCCGATGGTCTGCCGGGTGAAGCTGGACATTCCGGCCAACACGGCATCGGCTAGTACAATGAAAATATGCTGCGCATGAAACCGAATGCCGTCCGCAGCCGTACGCTCCGGTCCGGGGCACTAAGTAAACGTTCGTGAAAATAACATTCAAATATTCAAAATCACTCACGGAAAAATTCAAATCACGTTAAGTGGAAATCGATTTTTTTTTGTTTGTGTGTGCCGCCATCATCATCGCCGTTGCAAACCAGCGGTTCCTGTTCGGGAAGCTGTCGATGAGAACGCATTCTGCCGGTTTGTGTGTGTGTGATGTTGTTTTTTGTGTTACGGACATTGTTATTTTTCTGCATTCCAACTTCGGCAGCGTAACGAATCGAAACTTAACTTTTCGAGTGGCGCTGCAGACCATCAAAACCTGCACAGCTGCAGTACTCTCGCTGAGGATGCAAATATTGAATCGTTAGGGTAGTGGTGGCGCGATTGTGCTGCAAGAAATGCAGGTTGATGAGGTGTCAGGTGCGAACAATTGATCAGTCCTTCTCAGGAGTCTGGTGGGCTGGTGGCTCTGGTATTGATATGGTTTTATAATATTCATTACACTGCCACTGATGTATTTGGCTATCTGTTTTTATAGCGCTTTAATACAAACGGATATCGTTCGATGCTTTAACAACGTTTTTAAAAACAAATTCCATAGAAAACTTATACACAATTAATCAGTGAACTAACTGCGTTAGGATAAAGCTCTAATTGATTGCTTTTGAAGATAATTTTAAGATAAAAAAAACAAAGAGGTGTTGTAAAGCGTGCTCAGGGGATTGCCATGGTACATAATCTAAGAACCGACACGGATGATAAGACATCCTTGCACCTGGATAAAGTTACAACCCGGCGGGGAAAGGATGTAGCTCGCTTCGTCAGGAATTTCTCCTGCTGCAGAGCAAAACGACTAGTAGATCGAAAAATATGATATTCATTTTCCCTTGCTTGGTGGTTATGTCGAGGCGCGCTGGCGTTCGGTTTTGACAGGCTATATATTTTCCCGGACCCATTTAACACCACCATCAACAGCGCCGGTAAGAAAGTGCTTCCGTCTTCACGGCATTCAACTTTCCGACGACGAGTTTTTTTCTCTGCTGGTATTGTTGTGCCACGGTACGCTTCATATTAGCGGCGAGAAGAACTAAACACCTGAAGCATGGTGTGTGTGTGTCGTGTATTGTGGAATGAGAGCCTGGTCGTCGGACGTGCCGGAATCACCTGCCAGTAAGTTTACCGGGCGATGGTTACGACGATCCACCCAAAGTGTGGAGTTAATTTGTGCCAGTTTTCGCTGGCTTTAATTAATTTCTCATTCATGAAACCGTGATTGGTATGGCGTGCCACACGGTCCGGTAAGCATCCTTGGCGTACGGCGCCTTAGGAAACAGCCACACGGTTTCTGGTTTCGCGAGACCCGGAACGAGCTCGCTTTCTGTGCAGGTGTGTGTGTGTGTGTGTGTGTGCGTGCTCAAAGGGTAATGGCCTCAACGGGTATGTCGAGGGTAAGTGTGCAACAACCGGGCGGATCCAGTGTCAACTGCCGGAAATTGAATCTATTTGGTGGCATTCGGGTTGATATCCGTTCTAAAACCGTACACTGTCAGTGACACAACCGGTGGCATTCCGATTGAACTGAGTGAGGGTGTATGGGTGTGTGTGTGTGTGTTAGTGTGTGCGTAAAAGGGGGGAGGAAATTACAATTTTGTCAGTTTCTACGGTGCACCGTTTGCTGTTGCCAGCGGTTGGTTATTTTGTCAATATTATCAATTATTTCAGGTTGAGCGGGATCTTGCATTCTCGGCGATGCTAGCAGTTCGACCGAATTAACATAATCGATCGATCAGTATTATGGACGTTTTTGGTGGGGTGTTTATAAAATTAGAATACATTTTGGAGGGTGAACGTTTGTATGAATCAACCTTTTAAATGGATTTCGTAGCGAAATAATTTAATACTTTATAATATACAAAAATTCACAGATTTTAGGCTTTTAAATGTTGAGAAGCAATTGTTGGTTTTTAATTTTTATTTTTGGCAATATGTTATTCTTCAGACATATTTTCGGTTAATTAGAACAAATCGAAAGTTTTTTTTATGAAGGAATAAAGTAAAGTAGTTTGCTTACGCATGGACGTCAAACGCAAACTTGACGAAAATTGTATTCGTTAAGCGAATAACAACTACAGGGTGTAGATTATCGAGATCGGCGTCAGTGGCACTAACAAAAGTTATAATTTTTTTAAAAACACTGATATAAGCTCTTCTTTGATTTGACCATTACAAAATACACTGAGGCTATGGGGAGAATCTCTAGGCTATATTACTTACTTACTTACTTATTTACTTATCAGTCTAAATTAGCATTCTTAAAGACAGACCGAACTAGGGAACAATAAACGATCATACATCGATACAAAGGCAGTGTTGCCTTGAGCAACGCGGTAATGCGTTGCCGACAGGTTTCTTAATCTTTTTATTTCTCCTAATACGCACTTGATACGTCTAAGATGAAAGCACTCAAGATATAAAAAAATACCCTGTCGGTTCTCTACGATAAACGTTAAACAATTGACCCGATCATCGAGTAAACGCTTCTTTCTTCCGTAACTCTCTCTCTCTCTTTCTCTCTCTCTCTCTCTCTCTCTCTCTCTCTCTCTCTCTCTCTCTCTCTCTCTTTCTCTCGCTCTCATCTCATCTCGATCGCACGCACAGGATTTTTTCTCTCCCTAACTTGCCAGGGTTGTCACACCCTTGGCAACAGGCAGTAAAGTTCTCTTGTTTATATATTGTATCAGTCCTATCATCTGGTTTGCTGTTCAGATTACTGATTTGATTTAGGACCTAAAACGAAGGAAGCTATCGAGCAGGATGTCAAATGAAACAAGCGCGTTTCAGTGTCTGATTGTCAGTTTTGTAGTCAAAAATAGTAACATGTCTGCTTCTATATGTCTGTCAAAATTACACGACATTTATCAACACACAAGTACAACACAGAGTATTTCGAAAACACCACGAACCGAAAATATGTTGTGCTTGTTGCAGTCGTCAGCCAATAGTAAAAACTCATACTAAGATAATAATTTAATTATATCATTAACTTGTAGTGGTCTAAGTAAAACACAATGCAAAAAAATTCTCAAAGATTCGAAAATTTATTGTCTAAATTGTTTATTTATTTCTTGGAAACAATCGTAGTATATCGATAAGAGTGAAAACTGTTTGTAGTGTAAATGGTTCACTTAATTTACTGTTATGATGGATTAAAATTTTATTGATTCATGAGAATATTTGATTTTCTTTGACGAAATAACACGTTCAACTGTAACCAACGTTGAAAATATTGTCGACAGCGTATGAACGATGTAAGAGTTTTTCTGATTAATTTTACTAAATTATTAAGAAATATTAAATAAGATTCATAATTTCTTATTCTTCTTCCAGTAAAATTGCTTCCTTTTGTATAATTTTTTTCTCCTTTTGACGCTTTACAAACGTGAACAAACGTGTAATTTATTTAGCTACCAAAATTAAAGATCAACGTGCCGTGTACCGTGCCGTGTTTGTAAATAGCTAACGCACTTTGTCTGCCCACATTATCATTCTTTTTGAGGTCCACCCATCAACAACCAACCTCAATTGCCTGCCAATCCAATAACATCGGCTTACCGTCAGCTCACCAAAGACGTCCTTAACTTTACCTCAATATTATTCATGGACAAGCGAAAAGCAAAATACCAATTCCAGCAATGCTTGAAGCAAAAGTTTTAAAGTTACCTGCAGCAAACTCAAGGCTGCCCATCTACTTCCACCATACGTCGTGTACCAGCATCCAGCTCTTTAATGACCTGCTTCCAGTCAAATGTGCCCACAAGATGGGGTAGCTGCAGACACTAGCGGTGTGCGCACACCAGAATGTTGCAGTATATCAACAAAGATATTAACTTTTAGACACGTAATTTGATCCCTGAGCACACGCAGCACAAGCACACATCGGTGGCCTCGGACCAATCGACGTCACGCAGCATCCCGTCGGGAGGGGCTGGAAAAAGGCGCTCGTCCGACGCTACCCCGGCATCTGATGGGCAAAGTTTTCGGCGTGCAAAGTCCATCTCCCAGAAGATATATCGCTCACGTTTCACCGGCTAATAAAATGCTTCTCCGTGCAGAACAAATGCAGGCCGAAATCTTTCCGCGTAGCACGAAAACTTTGTCCATTCTTCTTCCAGCGGTCTGTCCTCGTTTCGTCCGGTCGATGGAAATCATTCGCGATGATTCACGTCAAAGTTGGCGTTATTTAATCTCGCTCGAAAGTTTCACTTGCACTTACGATAATGTAATGCCACCTTGCGCTTGGAACCTGCCTTGGAACACACACACACACTCACACATAGTTCGGGCGTGAATACCTTTCTAGTTCATAAATCTCTCAACGTGACGTGGTAGAATGTTTTAGCACTCAGAATCATCAAACGGTTCACCTGTACGTCTTGAGTGGAAAGGATTTCTAAAACTTGGCTTTGCTGCATTGTGAAGAATTATTGAAAAGCATTTAATTTAAGGGAAATATATAGAAAAACGGGTAGTTGAGCCAATGAATACTAAGAAAACTGTTTGTCTGACGATATGGTGAACAATGGAGGCGCCTGGTTGCTTATTCTAGAAGCAAACTGCATTCACTAGCGATTGGACAAAAAATTACGAAAAATATGTAACGGACCGATACTTGATACATAAAAAAAAAACATACTTTTTATCTGGTTACTTTTGACCTGTGTGTTAATGGAGGAAAATGTCAAAAGTGCTACGGGATACTCTGTAACTCCCTCATAAACATGAACAACACGTGGATGAGAGAGTTACGAAATGTATAATCAAATAACTAGAATCTGTCTTAACTGATAAGCGCTGTAATTTTATTTTTGTTTGATGCTCAGGATTTCCGTTGGATAGAAAATATAAGAAAATGAAATTTAAATGCCTTCCAACGTTAATCCTTGGTGGAGGCGCATGGTGGTTTAACTATTTTATTATGTTCAAATGCATCAAAATTATTATTCTAACTATTACAAAACAAAATTCTTTTCCATGTACCAGACGAGAACAAAAGATGCCACTTTGTAAGATCTTTTAAAGCCTTCATCGCTTATCGTTGGTGGAGGCGTATGGGGGTTTAACTATTTTCTTCTTCTTTCTTGGCCTAACGACCTCTTAAGGTCATGCCTGCCATTTCTGGCTTACTAGACTAATTGATACCGCATAGTTGGTTGGTCAATCCTCACTATGGGGGAATGGCCCAGATGAGACTTGAACCCCGGTCCTGCCGTGTGAAGATCGGCGCCGCTGTCGCATCACCACCTGGCCGCCCTAACTTAACTATTTTATGATGGTTAAGTGTATTAAGAGTAGTAAATAGAAGAAGTATTTCTGGATAAACAATTTTTGAATTTATGTACGTTTTGTGTTATATATGTGTTAACGATAAACAATTTAAACACACTTGAATATTTGTTTCCAGCTAATGGGATCTAGTATAACTTGAACTAATTATACAATAATTACACAATTTTGACAGTTTTTGACTAAATGTGCTAATATCTTTGAAAGCGTGTTTCGTTGAAGCTAGGTTGCGGCGAAAAATGCACATCGAAGTTATATAAAATTGTTTATTTACATTTGTAGATCAATGGTTACACGAGCTGACAGGTTGATACAACAAATATGGCTTTGAAGTTTGAATTTATTTTCCGGAGCAGATATATTTATTTTTGTTATACATTTTGAAACAATTCAAAGTATTCTAAAATTTTAGAAAGAAACATTTATTTCCAAATGCTATCGCAAGTATATTTTGAATATTGGATTTCTAAAAGTGACTTCAAGTTATGGCTATTTTACCATGCAAATATAGAGCTAAACCATATTGTATTTTGTCTCATAGTAAAATAGTCGAATAAAATGCAAAAACCACTGACCACATTGTTTAATAGTAATAATCATAAACTGGAAACCCTCATCAGCAAAAAAAGCAATCTTTTATTTTGGCTACTTACACACTCCAGCACGATAAAGTATGGGACCAAACACGCCCCGCTTACAGTATTTCAAACACCAAGTGGCCGCGGTACGGTTTTTATGATCGCCGTGGCATCCGTTCGGGTTTTCGTACACTTTTTGGCCGGTGCATCTTGTCATCTGTTATCGCTTTACTGGTCTCTTTTCTCCAACGGCTCACATCGGAACACTTTCATCCCAGTGCGCTAACTATTCTCTTGTCGCCTTTCGTTACAATCGCCACCATTTATCGTAATGCCGCGTGTCCTTAGCGTGGTTTGTGTTTTATGGTGGCGAGGAGCGTGAGGAGACCAAAGGGGATAGGAAGCACACCCAGCGTGTGCATCGTGTTCCAAGGGGGTGATAAAAAGTTGGTATAATTTCACCATTCCGCCATCCGGTGCTGAAAACGATGCAAATAATTCATGCATGATACATAGGAACGGGCAAACAAAGGCCACCACTATTCCCGGCTAGCTCGTTGTTTGTGTGAGCGTGTGGTTTGTGATTCGTTTTGAATTACGACCACTTTTCCCACCGGCAAGCAACACTACCGACACCGCACCATTTACCACTGAACGGCGCAGAGAAAACCGTAAAATGGCTTCGATTTGAAGACATTCCTCGCCGCTCGGAGCGTTGAATTGCAGCTGGAACACGCTGGGCGGAAGCACAAAAACAATGCATCTTGCTCATCCTCTTGCCCAGCATACACACACTCCACGGGACACACTCGGGGACACAAAGCCCCCTAAATCAAAGTGCCGTTGAAATGAAGCAATCAACGGCAGCGGTAAGTAATAACCCGCAAAACCTCCGAATGGTCGCGTCCTGGCAACCCGGAACCGGGCGTAAGTAAGTGCAAGATAAGACATCGCGCTAACTAACGCCGTGAAAGTTCGTCCACTTGCACATACCCCGGTTGCCCGGTGGAATTGTGGTGGGGTTTTATGTGTGCTTTTGATGTTGTGTGTTTTTGTGTTCTCGGCGTGAGTGGTGTTTGGTGTGAGAACTGCACAACGATGCACAGCAGCATACAAATCTTGCATTTGTATTTACACAAATGGCGCTGTTTGGTTTTCGTAGTAGAAGAGAGAAAATGTAAGATTATGTTCTTGCGAAGCAATGTATTAAAACAAATAGAGATTTTTTGCAATATTAGGACAAATGGACGCAAAGCACCTTAAGAATTGATGAGAAAAAGAATTCATAATAAGTAGTAAGTAGTTAGCTAGCAACGATTTTGTGATTAAATGGTATATGATTGATTTTATTTAATGGTTGGTTAGAATGAGTCCGTTCTAATGTCCGTTCGGTAGAAAAGGGGGACGACGTAGATTTTTTGTTGCATTTCAACCCTCGTCTGTATTTACAATCACTTCTTCCATTATACAATTCCGTTTTAATTCCTGTAATTCTTAACATTGTCATATAATGCGTAATCAGATCCGTTGAACAGAAAAAAATAAGATATTTTAATTTCTGGATTCCAACGTTAGTCCTTGGTGGAGGTGCATGATGGTTTAACTATCTCTTACTTACTTACTTATCAGGCGCTACAACCGCTTCGCGGTCTTGGCCTGCTGCAACAATCCTCGATACCGCTCACGGTTTAGCGGCGTCGTCTGCCAATCCAATATCTATCTCATGATAACTATCTCATAATGTTTAAATGTAGTATAACTATTATTCCTTTGTTATATTGAGGATTAGAAAAAAACTAAATTATTTTTCATGTACTAAACGAGAACAAGAGATGTCACTTTATAAGGCCTTTTAAAGCTTTTATCGTTCGTCGTTGGTGGAGGCGCATGGTGGTTTAACTATTTTATAATGTTTAATTAAGATGAATTCCGATAAAAAGAATTGATAAAAACTTTCGATAGGTCTCGAATATTATAGGATTGTCGGTGACATAGACTGACCTTTTCAAAAATGCTCGAAAATGAACCAAAAGAAACGTTAGTAGTTGAACAGTTAGTAGTATTTCAACAGCACAATGTCAAAGAACTTACCTAAAAATTGGCGTAGTTCAAACTCAATTTTAGTTTACCATATACTATCAGTGCGGCTTAATAGAAATAATAAATTTGGTTTAAATTGAAATCGCATAAATTTACTATCGTTTAAAAACATAATACAAATATGGTTGATTTTATTACCGAAAATCGAGCAATTTATTACACACAAGCAATTCTTAATAAATAATTCACATTCGGTACGATTCAGCTCCGACTACATGCTACACTGCTTTCGATAGTACTGCTGGTGGCATCATTTAGCATAAACAACCCATTCTGCACTGTACAATTGTCGTCTTGCAAGACATTCTGTTGTTACTTCTCTATCGCCGCACGTCTTGGAAGGATGCTACGTTTTTATGCGTTTTCAAACAAACAACAGTGTCTTAGAGGATGTGCTTTCCAAGATGCATCCTAAGCGAAGAATTCACAGCCATAAAGTACCACAAAATCGCGCCTTTTTTGGCCACAAACGTCGGTAAAATGTTTTCCCGTGCAGCGGTTCTACGAAGAGGGTAGAAGCGCGAAGGAGAGTGACAGAAACCCTGCGGAATGTAGATGGCAAATATGCTTAATGAGAGGGAAAGGATATACTGCTCGGCCAAGATTATGGGGATTCATAGCACTTGGTGTATAGTTTTTGGTTGTTGATGCACTGTAGTTTTTGTTACGGTGTTTGGTGCAAATGTGAGTGAGCAGCGGGCTTGCGTCTACTCGTTTTTGTGTGTTATTATGCTTCCAGAGCCTTGAACAGACTTGAGGATGATGTCGAAAAGATTACAAAAAATACGAAGCATAAAACAAAAAAAGAACATCCCAGAAATTCAATATTTCACATTCATTAAATAAAGATCATTAAATAAAAAATTAGTAAATGCCTTGCAAAGTATTAAAATTCAACTGCAGTCGAGAATTATTTCAAACAAATTGCTTGTTATTGTCACGTTTTGCAGTAGATTACAAGGTTAGCACATTGAACGACCAACCTAATCAATCATAGAAACAGTTCCAAATGCAGAAATGACCTTAAACCATTGTAGCTAGCCGTTCGGTCATTAGCTAAACGAGCCCATTTAAAGGGAACAAAACGTAGCAGTAAAACACAAAATCACCTGCCTACAAAAAAAGACCCTATCACGGCACACCGGATACACTCCCATTCTACCACGGCGGACAAATAGACTCAGCGACAAAACAAAGTGTCAGCTCATTAAAGCAACCATTTCCGGTAAAATGGCTGCCTTGGTCGTCGCACCTTCGCCGGAGCAGGAAGTAAACATCTTACAAAACACCGACAAATGGTGTTCGCACAGCTGAACGCAGTAACACGCAATAGGGCAGCATTGGGAGAGATGAATTTGTCCGTGCAAAATCGCTCGCCGAGTGTTATTGGTTGGAAACGGGCAGATAGAATAATTCTGAGGGACCCTGGCAATTGGTCACCATTCGGTGTGGTGTGGTGCTTGTCGGTTGGGGCTGAACCATACCGTCGTCCGTAGCGGTAATGGCTTGTTATTAGAGTTTGTGTTATAAAATTAAATAGCGACCATGTTTTCTTAATGACTGTCAGGGCGTCATGTACACCGTGAATCATCGGTCCTGGCTGGCTTGGTTCGCGAACTTTACCCCTGGCTTTGCCGAGTATGCATGGTACACGGACAAGAAGACGGTCCCAAAACCGAAACTAGCACTCGGGACCCAAGAACAGAACCATTACTGATAAATATATCATAAGCGTGGTGGCGACCAGCAAGAGAAGACACGGATCGGAACGATTAGTCCGATACCGTCCAGGAAAACCTGGGGGGGCCTTTAACGAATGAGGCCCACTGTTCGGGCCGGAAGCGACGATCCCGACGAGGGAATATTCTGCTGCAACCCGACGCGAGAAGGATAACTTCTTTAACGCGACAGGCCGTAGTACCAGGCCGAAAGCTGGTAGATTAATGCAATAAAGAACCGTAAGCTTGGTGCCAGCTGCTGCCCGGTACCGGAAACGTGATCAAACTTTTGATACTGACATCTCGGGGGTTTCGGTGTGTAAAGTTTCTTTTTTTTCTGCCTTCCTATTTGTGTATCCATCCGTGTCCTATCTGCTCTTCTTGGTTTCCATTAGCTTCGGGAATGTAGTAAATGGCCGGCTGTCTCATCTAACTACAAACACAAGAGACACCCGCTGGGGCAGGAACTTTAAAATTAAAGCTTATCATACTGATCGGGATCCATTTTGGTGCGCGAGATGTCGTAGCTGCCGTTGGTACTGCCCCGTGAAAGTAAAGTACAGCAGCCCTAAGGTGCTGAAGATAAATTTATGTACCACCACAAACCAAACCGTACCATTGCGCGTTGCCGAAAATCGTCCCGGCTTGCTGGGGGAATGACGTATCGATAACGAAGCCACTTACAGGTTTGTCCACCGAAAGCTCCCGTTCCCTGCGGAGATGCTCGCGGAACATAAATAGATAACGGTGATTAGGCAGCTACGGCACGAGCTGCGCCATTAATAAAATATCCAGCAGCAGTGGTGCGTCGGGCGGTCGTGTGGTTGTCTAAAACGGTTGTCCGGCCGGTTGGCGGTTGTCACGGGATATCTCGTCTCGCCGCGTGCCTTTCATCGCGTGTAATGAGATCAAATTGGTTCGCACCAGTGCTTGTCAGTCCATTAGGTTGGGTGTCCTGCACAACTTAAAGGAATGGGCTAGAAAAATAGCCAGATGGGACAAAACACGAGTTAATTAAAGAGAGCGAAAGTGTGAGAGAAGTTATCTGAACGAAAGGACAAAATTTGAAGTTCCTTTTGTTACGATCACACTCAAGCTTAGCATTAGGTTGCTTTATTTTATAACTCTTGTTTTTCTATACACTTACGTGCTTTTTTTAAGTTGGTAAAGGCGTTCAAAGCAAATGTTTATCATTACAATTTCTTGAACATTTTTCAGGAGTTTTATGTCTTGCTATGTGTATTTTATAAATTCTACAATATTGGCACTTAGTTTCAACCAACTATCAGATACTCTGCTGAGGTAAGGTAGAATTATATGAGACTAATTATCAAGGAAACGGTAAATTCATATTATTGTAGCTAAGCTGTTCGATATTTTTTGAGGATGTAGTGCTAGTTAAAAGAACGAATAGATTACTCAATAGATAATATTTTACTTAAATCTTACGATAAAGAATTTTCTATACTATTGTCACAACGTAGGGTCCTACCATATATGAGACTAATTATCAAGGAAACGGTAAATTCATATTATTGTAGCTAAGCTGTTCGATATTTTTTGAGGATGTAGTGCTAGTTAAAAGAACGAATAGATTACTCAATAGATAATATTTTACTTAAATCTTACGATAAAGAATTTTCTATACTATTGTCACAACGTAGGGTCCTACCAGGAAGGTGATCGTCAGCGACTCGTTCGGCATGAGACGTAGAGGAGCCCAGCGAGCTCGTTGGCTGGATCAAGTGGAGTCAGACTTGAGGGGTATCGGATGCAGTCGGGGGTATTCCTCCACCCCATGCCCCCAGCCATGGACCGAGTTTCCTGGAAACTAATTGGACGCCAGGCCCTGTCTAATAGACGTGCTCCCTAGGAGCAGGCCAGGAAAGAAGATCACGGATCTCCGAGTGGCAATACATCCATTTTTTTTTGGCAATGGCTGTCTAAAAAGTAATGTTTTTTGATTGCGAGTTGATACTCTATCTTCGATATATAACAGAATTGCATAAGGTCATCCAACTGATTGGAAATGGATTGATTACTGCTGAGAATAGTTGGGAATAGTCTTATATTGAAATAATCATGATTTGTTAATTTATGGATTTTGCAAAACGGAATGGTTCTGAATTATAATAAATTCTAACAGTTTTATCTGAAATTATATTCTTAAATCACGTCTGCTGACGTTGCGGA
>KZ061600.1:340214-448570 GCA_002091835.1 Anopheles maculatus
AGCTGTTCGATATTTTTTGAGGATGTAGTGCTAGTTAAAAGAACGAATAGATTACTCAATAGATAATATTTTACTTAAATCTTACGATAAAGAATTTTCTATACTATTGTCACAACGTAGGGTCCTACCAGGAAGGTGATCGTCAGCGACTCGTTCGGCATGAGACGTAGAGGAGCCCAGCGAGCTCGTTGGCTGGATCAAGTGGAGTCAGACTTGAGGGGTATCGGATGCAGTCGGGGGTATTCCTCCACCCCATGCCCCCAGCCATGGACCGAGTTTCCTGGAAACTAATTGGACGCCAGGCCCTGTCTAATAGACGTGCTCCCTAGGAGCAGGCCAGGAAAGAAGATCACGGATCTCCGAGTGGCAATACATCCATTTTTTTTTGGCAATGGCTGTCTAAAAAGTAATGTTTTTTGATTGCGAGTTGATACTCTATCTTCGATATATAACACCAGGCCCTGTCTAATAGACGTGCTCCCTAGGAGCAGGCCAGGAAAGAAGATCACGGATCTCCGAGTGGCAATACATCCATTTTTTTTTGGCAATGGCTGTCTAAAAAGTAATGTTTTTTGATTGCGAGTTGATACTCTATCTTCGATATATAACAGAATTGCATAAGGTCATCCAACTGATTGGAAATGGATTGATTACTGCTGAGAATAGTTGGGAATAGTCTTATATTGAAATAATCATGATTTGTTAATTTATGGATTTTGCAAAACGGAATGGTTCTGAATTATAATAAATTCTAACAGTTTTATCTGAAATTATATTCTTAAATCACGTCTGCTGACGTTGCGGATCTGTCAGGATTGCCAGGGCGGCACTGTGGGGATGTTTCAGTTGGTTGCAGGCGTGTCGGACGACACATTTAGTCGCGTGACGTCGCTTACCGGGTAGAGGTTGCAGTGTGAAAATCGGTGCTTCGTGGCATAACTGTATGTTGCGGACGGTAAGCTTTGTATAACAATGTCCGCCTAGTCCACGATATATTGCCAACGTATTTGCTCTGGAATAAAATTCTTGGGACGAACAAATTTTCAATTGCATTTTGAGACTGTCATTTTCGTCATTTATGTCCTATATTATTAGACAAAATATTAATATAGTTGACGGTAGTTGTAGCTGACTAGAGTTGTTTTAAAATTTGATTTATTATATTAACAGTTTAAAAAAATAAAAATGTTATTTTCTTTGGTGTTTTTTGTTGTTGCAAAATTACGCACCTAATTAAGATAAAACTTTGTATGTTGTGTGATTTTTATGTGTCAATTAATTTGTTTGCGGTCACGAAAACAGCAATAAAATGTTTTATGTGTTTTTGTTTCTGGTTTAAAGCTTAACATTATTACATCCAATCCCGCGAAAGCACTGCAAACAACAACGGCGCCAGCATGACTTCATAAACAAGGTCTTTTATCTATTTATAACTACCACACTGCTGCAGATTTCTCACAGGACAAAATATGGTTATGAGAAATTACATTGCTGCAAGCAAGCTTACTACCGAACGATCCCCCAGCGACGGTCAGCGATGGTCAGCAGACTGTAATCCAATAAACAATTATTCTTATTAATACACAACCTAAGAAGCTTCTCGACAGCGATAATTAGTTGCTGACTTGAGGAGGTAGTAACTGAATTTACTTGCCCTCAATCTTACCTCCACGATACGCTCCGTACGTCTGCCCGTTCCTCGGACCAACAGTTTCTTGCTTCCCTTTCCCATTGGGGCTTTATATCATCTTTCTGCTCGGCACAGTGAAAATTATCCCCTCCGCTGTTCGGCTTGGGTCGCGATCCAGCGCTTCGAAACAAAGTTAGTACATTGCATCTTGTTGCCTAATCAAAACGAAACGCCGTTGCTAGAGATAGCACTGGGTGTGGTTGTGTCCAACACATTCCCGGGTGGGTGCTGCAGGAAGTGTGATGAAATTAGGCGAAACTTTTGTTCTTTGTTGACTCGGCGTTATACGATGCGCAAAATATGCTGATTAATCAATGTGAAAGCGTGCAGCTGTGTCGACACTGGTGCGGTGCGAAGTCGGTAAAACGGGGGTTGGTCTGGTCCGTTCGGCCAGCACAACTGGTCGAACCGCAAATAAATGGTTACATCATGGTCGTATTTTCCCATGATCAATGGTTTATTGTTATTGGTGGTTTGAAGAGCGAAGGATATCTGCTGTCTAATGAAAGTGTCAGTGTACAGTTGTTGTTTTATTTTCGTATTGGCTAGTTTTGTGAGGGAAGTGATAAAATGTTTGTTATGAAATAGAGTAATTGTGAAATATATTCACGAAAGGGGGTGGTTGTGATATTGTGAGAGGAAAACGTGTAAGAATATGTGCACCTGTATCGGTGGTCGGTTTGCAACTGTATTTCGTTTGTCCATAAATACAATAATTCGAGTAGTTCGTGTAATTTTGGTAAAATCGAGCAGTTCCGTGATTATAACCTAATCTTAGTTTCTTAGTTAGCATATTTAAATAGCATGATTTGGGTAACAGTACATTTCGCAATATTGACAGTGAATTCATACAAACTGTTTAATTTTATAGTATTTGTTGCGAACGTTCTATAAAGTAAGACCAATAAGAAAGCAAAAGTAAGCAAGAGAGAGAGAGAAAGTATCTAATGTAAAAAGAGCTTGACTCTCATACTTGCGAGAGAGTGCGTCCTCAGTCAGACATGCATCAAGGTTCGGTAGAAACGGTTGACCCGATCGAGAAATAAAGCAAGTATAAAACAACGAAAAACTCAGTATGGCGCTATATCAAATGTCAGTACTCAATGATGGTATTGGGCTTATCAAAAGCACCATAAATATGATAAGATGATCAGTAATTGATAATAATAATTGACAATACGGCACCATGCCGTAATAATGGATCAATAAATAAATGATCAGTAATATGATAGAACCATCTGTCATCAATTAAAACATGACTCAACTCAGCTCTTATACATAATTTAATAGGTAATACGGCTCTTTCCAAGTCTTAGGAGGTCCAAGGTTAGGAGTCTAGTAGGAATATCAGGAAAATCGTAAAAAGGATAAGATGCATCTGCCCTGGGACAAGTCAGCGATCAATCAGTGAGTAGCACATCGACAGCATTATACGAGAGTCAACGCGTAGACTCTCTAGGTTTGCTTTTCTAATTATCTCTTGCTATTTTTACAGATCGCACATAGATGTCTAAAGTATTCTCAATCGTTTTCTTACACCCTCTTTTAAATAGAGGCCAGGCGGGTCTTTAAACTTCATCATTCCACATCAATATGAGCCTATCCAGTCCTTGCAGTTCCAACAGCCTAGCAGTCTCATGAGGCATTCTGTTGAAAGGACCAGCCGGCCTCAACATGGTGTCTTTTATGCATCTATACTTAGGGGCGGCCCGGTGGTGATGTGACAGCGGCGCCGGTCTTCACACGGCAGGACCGGGGTTCAAGTCTCATCTGGGCCGTTCCTCCATAGTAAGGATTGACTAACCAACTATGCGGTATCAATTAGTCTAGTAAGCCAGAAATGGCAGGCATGACCTTAAGAGGTCGTTAGGCCAAGAAAGAAGAAGAAGACTTAGTGAATTAATTATTCATTTTCTAGAGTCATTTGACTACTTTGCAAACAAATTCCATAAAATAGTAGTTTTTATTTAAATACCTAATACCTCAAAACTATCTCTTTAAAATATATTAAGACTAGCAGGGCGAGGCGGACAGATTGTGCCATCCGCTACATGGTACTTTGACAGGACATGATGCATATAAAATCTCTTTAACGCAGATGTAAGTCAGTTTTCATTGAATCTGTTTTATTTAAATTCATTTGATAAATCATCAATGAAGTACCTAGTCGAGAAATGTTTCTCTTTAGTGCTAGTTCTAAAAACAATGTTAAAACAAAAAATTCGACTTCATACTTTGTCCCAATCAGGGACAATAGTCGCCCCAAAAGGCCTGTAATTGCATCGAAATGTGCTTATAAATTTTACACAGCATAACAATTCTATTCATCTGCAAGCTAAATACTCCAATAATGGTTACACCAACATACAGATAACATGAGCCGGGTGGAAAACGTTCGGTACCACACAAAACAATAGCGCCGTGTGCTCGCTTAAGCCCACTCACCCGGACTATTCTCCGACGTTGTAATGTCATTTTGTCATTCCTATTTTTCCACCCGACAGCCCACCCGGCGCACTGGCAATGCAACCTTGTGCAACGTTTTCCGACCGGCACACCAGAAGTCGTGAAATCGACACCGGAATCGAGCATAGCAGTGCGTCGCCCGTCGGGCTATCGAGCATTCATTAGATTGTGTGTCGACATTGGCACGTATCGCCGCCCGTTCGGTTCGTGAATTGCAATCGAAACAATGGTGAAAACACAATTATGCAATTTTATGAGCTGGAATCCCACGGCCTTAGGAGGATGTGCCGGTCCGGCACACACCGGGAAAAAAAGGATGTTAGAAATTGCACTGAATGCATTGCGTGGAAATGCACACGCTAGGGTTGTATGAGTGTGGTACGATTGTGGTACGTTTTTAATCGCTTTTACGCGACTGGAATTGCATTTGAAGTTTCCTCCTGGGAAACGGGGAGGGCCGAAATGAGGATGAGCCGAGTTCTGGTCGGCGGTCGGATTTTGGGGTCCTTTCGGTCCATGTTTGCGGTTTGGCTTTGGCGCGTTCCGTTGACCGGAGGCGGTGTAATTTTGCGCCTGTTTAGACGTGCCTGGATGCCGGGTGTAGTATTTGCTTTCAATTTTATGCTGGATGAAATGCATGTTTCGCTGAAGCAAAATTGGGATTCAGCGAACGGGCCACGCGCACTCGTCTCTGGTGTGTTTGTGTGTGTGTATGTGGGATTTTAGAAAAAGGGTTCACCGTGTTTTCCGATGCGGTTGAGGGCTGCCTACACGCGCTTTCGCTGTATGCTGAACTGCTCACGTTGCTTGTTTTTGGGTCACGGGGTAGCGTTTGGTGCTTGTTTGTTCTGGTCAAGTCCGCCGCATGATTGGTGGCGATCGACGATTTGCATCGCGCAGTGTCTGCATGGCGTGCAAAAATCGGAATAGCTTTATTTGTTTTTTATAATTATTGCCATCGGCACCTGGCTGTATGTCGTGTGCGTGAAGCTGCTCTCGCTCGGTGCCAGCATTCGGTGTGCAAATTTATAAACTGTATTTACTCGGCAGGTCAGAAGTTACGAGCCGAACGACATCGAACGCAGACCGGTCCGCATACCGTAACGCTCGCGACAATGATGATAAGGATGATGATGCTGGTAACCAATGGCCGCTGTACGATAGATTGTTTGACTGCAGCATTAGGCCGTGGTTCTGTGTCCATAGCGGCAAAAAGGTGTCAAACCGAGTAGCGTTGCTTGGGTGCAGTTGCAGCTGCATCGTACCGGAGCACTGTGTATCCCGAAAAATCTGTGTGAAAGCTTAAATGCTCGGATAACCGACACCACTGCTACTTGCACCATTTCCTATACCGCAAAGGTAAATAAATTTCATTACAATGTTTGAGTGTGAGTGTGTGTGTGCGAGGAAATTCCACCAGTTTAAATTGGGCGGTCAGTGTGGTGCTCGCTATTCCATTGGGAGCATTTTACCGAATTTGAATTAAAATCGGACCTTCTATACCTTTTATGATAAATGAGAAAACTGTTTGCATATTGTTACTTTTCAATGTTCTATTATGATGAACTTAACAAACTTAGTTTATTTTATTTATTGTATAATGAAAATATTTTTAAAAAAATCCCACCATTTCGCATCATTATTCTAAACTTTGTTTAAACATTTTCCAGTAGATTTCGGTGAGCTGATGGTTTCAATTTTTGTGGTTTACTGTGGTTTTCTATATTTTTTGTATCAATGTTCGTTTAATGTGGGGTTTTCATTTTAAAACGTGAATTACAACTCTCATTGCTCTGTTTATTTCCACTGTTGTTCATCTGAAACAATTGTATTTATTCTTATAGTTATTATCTTCTCAGGAAGTGAAGCAAAATGACAAATCAATATTGAAAGAAATTTGTTTAGAAGGCTTTTATGTTGGGCTGTAAAGATCAAATCAAGATGGTGCGCGCAGAAGTGTTTGGCGCAAGCCAGCATGGAGCCGCCACCGGCACAGATCTTGGTGGTAGTACCCGTAAACCGTATACGTTTTTAAAAGAGTTTATGACCAAGAAGAATTTAAAGTGATGTGTTGTGAATTGAAAATAGTTGTTAGAATTATAAGTTGAATTATTTGGGTTTTCAATTATTATAAATTAAGCGTTTCAGGATGAATATTTGAATTTGAAGTGAATACAATCACTTGACAACGCTAGAAGCAGAGAGTATAAACAGGACGCCGAAAGTAAGACGCATGAACTGTAGGATTAATTAATGTAATAAGACGTTTGAATAAACATTGTAAAAGCACACAGCAACCGCTACACAAGTAATCTCAGGCGTTCCCAATATATCACAAGTTTCCTCCTCTTCACGACCGGTGTAATTTCTACAATATTATATAATGTTTCTTAAAATTAATTCTACTTTAATTCTTATTTTAGCTATGCTTAGTAAAATTTTAACTTTGTACAAGTAAATAAAGGCGTCTTATAACTGGTCTTAATGGTGCCGTTGAATGCATACATTTTGGCGTATATATGGCCAGTAATAGAATCTTACTGTATTTTCCATCGCTAAGAATGCATAAATGAATATTTACGAAATCGGCTTTAGTTTTGACCTTATTGTTCTGTCTGCATGGGTTGTAAGGGAATGTGGTGCCTAGTAAAACATAGCAAATATATGTATAAAACTATATAATATTCATTCATTGTCAAGTTCTCTACACTTCAGAGTTTTCTCAATCACACTGATTATTCATATACTCGAGATTGTAACATATTCTCACAATAAATGTTCGCTAAGTTGTTCTATATTTTTCAACTTTTGTTCGTAGTTATTGTCGCACCAGAAGTTTCAGAATAAGAAGAGACCGTTTTGTGTACCTCTTGGGACATTTACCTTACTTTTATTTGACTAATGTCTGTCAAAGGGCTAAACTTCTGTGATGCATGCTCCTGTTGAGATTGCTAAGCTTAATATCCTACTATACGCCTAAAACTATGCAATCCTATGTTTCCTCTTTGCTGCCTATCCGGTCAACGACAGTTATGTTACAAAATTAAGCTTAACATAACTGGCAATTTGTTTTTTAGTATTGCACACATATTCTTCTTCTTGGTTTGACGATCTGCAAATTCATGGCGATCATCTAATAGACTGCAATACTTCTTGTTCGTGCGAAACGTACCATCAAGGTATGGCACAAAAGAAAAAAATAAGATAGATAGGAAGAAAGAAAAATAAACAGCGAAAACGAAACGAAAAATACTTAACGTAGGAAAGTTCAGTTGAAAAAAAACTCCAAATAAGTAGTTTGTAAAGTCATATTTCAAAATTACAAGCCTAGCGTAAAGTCGTTTTGAGATTTGCGCGAAACACTTTTTGATATAATCGAGTTGGATGATCATTCCTCACTGCGGATGATTGTTTCGAATGGGATTCGAATTAAAATCTTGCTATGTGAATACCTGGATCGACCAGAATGCTTACATAAACATCACGGATGCCGTTAAAGCTTCAAAAGCAGCACGCACGCTAAACAGAAACAAAGTGAAATTCTCTACCACCCTTGAGGATTTGGCCTACTATTTCTGGCGAAATACTGATAATAGGACTAAGAAAACAACACTCTGTAGCTTTGACATGTTAGTCCGGTGGTATGCATCGGCATGCTCATATGCAGCAGTGCCGCATTGTTCGATGTGATTTGATTTGCTTCCGTCCTTGTACCAATGTCTTCGATTTCCCGCCACACTCTCCCAACACATCGCTTCGATTTACGATGCTTCATTGTAGTTGTGCTCGTCCTTCCGTTCGGCATCCACTTCCGGAAGCCAAAGTTCATTACTATCTATTATCCGCCATCGTGCGGCTGGCCTTTGGATGGTACAGGACCATAAAGCAAACTTCTCGCCGACCCTCGAGTTGCACCGTCGGATCGGTGTGGCAGAAACTGGAAAGCATTCATCCAATCATATGGGAGAGGAGTCGGCCGGGCTCAAATTCGTTGCACAAACAATCGAGGCCGAGACAGCGGTGCTGGGCAAATCGATCGGTTGCCGTTCGCGTATGAAGCAATTACATGGAGTTGGTGTTTTTGCATTTGGGCCGATTGTACATTGCAGTTCGCCAGTAAAAACGCCATTTCGACCGACTGGACCTGCACCTGTCGTTATCGGGCGTAAAATATCGGCCGAACGCGCGCGCGGTGGAACGTTCTGTTCCGGCGTTTGGGGTTAGGTTGTAGCCCGGGACATCACTAGACCAGAGCCGAGAGTCAGGTGCAGCCGTTCTTTCTATGTTGATTTTTTCTGCTCCAACTGAAATTACCTACACAGGTACGGCTTGGTGGCCTGATTTTCCTCATGCACAGTGTTCGGGCACTATCTGGCCGATAAATTTATCGGCATGTTCATGTCAGACTTTGCCAAACATTTAATTTTATCTCGTGATTCATACCGCCGACCTATGGTGTATACACTGGCACAACCGGTGGCCACGTTATGTTTGGTGGAAGGAATTGTTAGGCTTTTCTGCCATAGCCACTGTAACGGACAAGCCCACAATTCTGGCCACAGTGTGTAGTAAGTTTAGAAACCACAACCAACCAACTGCTTGGCGAACCGCGTGAAAGTGTGGCGCGGTGTGGCGTGTTGGCTTAATGGAGGCGTTTTACGCGCGAGTGCCGATACAACTGAAGATAAGCGCAAGACATAATGTTTCAATCGCGCGGTATGTGGTCTCCACTTTGGCGTTTGGGAAGATTATCGATTTTCAGCTGTATACAGCTACATCCATCCTGTTACACCCATGATGAACGCACCCGAGTCATATGGCGAAGGATCGATTGGTTGCGTTTTTGAAAAATTACCTACCGGTCGGTTAGACGAAGCAAAACATTGCAGTAGGTTGTAACGATGGTCGGTGCATGTAACGGCGATCCTAAAATGGCGATAAGGTGTAAAAGATTTGTTGCATTGCATATTTGTGCTGGTGTTACATGAACGCGGAATGCGGTTGGGCATTTATTTTAAAGTGGCTAATGTACTGTGAGTGACATGTGAGTTAGAACGGTTCGCATGGTATTTGGTACTATGTGTGAGTATTAAAATCTCGTTAATATTGATCTATAATGAGAGAAGCTTCCTTATGGCCACATTAATTTGGAAAGTTGGTAAACACAACAGTCATAGATATATGCACTCCACTCTCCCCATTTCACAGACCACAAGGACAGCGAAATCGTCGCTTTTAATAGAACAAACATCAGAATTATAACATCGGATGCACATCATAAAACACTGATGAGCATGAAACAAACTATTAAAATTTTTCAATTAAAGACTTTACTCATTATTTAACTGAAGGTAATTTTAATACTAATTTAGCTTGCTTTATGTACATTTCATAGATTGCCTTATATCTCAAATCATTGTTAAGCATTGTTTTCGATATGTTGATGCTTGTTTTTTGAGCGGATAAACCTTGTTAACGGATGTTTTGTCTGTGTTAGCCTAACGGTACGATTTTATGGACACTTCGTTCTTAGAATTGGCAACATGAAATAATATGTTTGGAGTCAGAGAGAACATATGGACTTTTAACCAAGCATGCATTGTTTTTGACAAACCATAAGTGACAAGCCCAATTACCATTTCTCAGAAATTGGTATTGGTATTGCAGGGTATCAGAAGTTGTACAAAAGGTTAGGTTAATAACAGTAACAAGTCGATTTTATTCTAGTTACAGTTAAATTTTTTTTTATTAGTTTTTAAATCGAATGTTCTCTGCCACCAAAGCTGATGCGGTCTCCGAGTCCTTTCAATCCGACCTGTTAAAGAACGTTGAAGCAATCGATGGAAAGGGTTCCTGTGGGTGGGTTTTCCAGTGGTCTTAGTTTAACTTTTATAGTTGATTGCACTCATACTGCTGATATTGTGAGTTACAGACACTTATGCTAAAAGTACATATGTGTCTGAAAATGTCTGTAACATCTCGTAGCAATTCGAATGTACTCAAGAATGGTCCTGCTTAGAGAACTCTACACTGTACACTGTAGGTAAACAAATGTTGGTCTTCATAACAACCATAGACTAGGCTGTATGTTTGATCCTTAGGTTTTGAAAATTTTCCCCGACTTCAGAGGATTCTTTATGGGGAAAAATTAGGACTCAATCGCGTTGAGGCAATAGCAACTTATCACCGAGACCATGATATTGAACGCTTATAGACCTTTATCTTATGAGGATAAGCTTAACCTCTTTGCCAATTCTTCGCAAACTACTGATGCTATAAAAGTCAACTTTGCACAAGCAATGAACAAGATTCAGATCGATGTATGTGTTAAATCCATGAAAATTTCAACCTCACGGACGCATACCGCAAAGCTGAGACAATCCATGCAATAATGATATCCCTTGACGAAAGACGTTGTGAGCGGAATACGGTCCGTGAGTCAACAATGAGTTTGACATCACTGCTCTAGGAAATAGAGGGGATCTTGAGGATATAGCCAAATAAATAGAGTCTATTTTCAAACTGTTGAAGCTGTTTATCATGGAAAATACTTACAAAAACAGTTTTCTTTCGTTCATAATACTTTCGAACATTCCAAGCTTTTGACAAACTAGTCATGCCTAAAGCAGCTAGCTATTAATTTCTTTCTTTTCCATGTGAGTCAGGATGCATATTCTCCTATGTCTGATGAAAAAACTATCTATCAGTATCCCGGAAGCTACCTTATTTTATATAGTTTTCAATTTCTCCAGGGCATATAGACATTCGAGGCAAATTTGTAAGCTGATACAGGTTTTTCCTCCTCGTTTTTTTCTTCTTTTTATTCTTCTTCTTCTTCTTCTTCTTTTTCTTGTTTTTCTTCTTACTAGATTTATTGTCTTAGTGTTATAGTTAGTTCTTCCCGATTCTCGCCATGTTAAAACCGACAACGCGAAAACTTCAGTACACCGTACCTCCCCATTTGTTCATGCTAGATACTTTAATTTTGTTCCAGAAGTGTCCACCAAACACAGCATTATCGCAATCATAGCATGCAAAAGCCAACTAAAAGCTAATGCCCAACGTACACACCAAATCAACCATATGGCATCGTCTTCGAAACCAATGCAAATCCACCGTCACCTTCCGATCGACAATCTTTGTTACAGGTAAGATGTTGTTGCTTCGTCTTGTACACGATAGCTTCTGCAGTACAATCAACAACATAAACAGCCTCTGCCTGTTACTATCCCCAACCAGCCTGCTTGCCACCAACACTCAAACAATCAACCACTAATCTGTGCTCATCGATATCCGGCGGCTATTTGTGCTGGCACCGGATCTGTCTGCCTCGTAGAACATTATTGCAGTAGCATCCGATACAAAAACCACAGCTAACATATACATCCACACACACACACCAACCGTGCGTCACCATTTCAATCTGCCTAATGAAGCCCGAGTTTAACGATGTTTGCACTTCCGGTACCGTTTTCCGGTCCATCCGTCCGTCCGTCCGAGCACAACCCTTTCCACTCGCGGGTAGCAATCGGCGATACGACTTCGTTCTGTTCTGGCATGAAATTGATGCATCGAAGACAACGACGCAACTCCTGCTTTCCTGTCTTTCTTCCCCATCATCATCAGTGGCCCTCCAAGGAGAAGGTGATAGCAAACAACAAGAAGTTCATTACATCCGAAATTAATTTCCTGATTTGAAAAGCCTTCACACAGCTTCCGTCTTTGCGTTTGAAGCCGGCGGAACACACGTTCGCTCGCTTGCGGCAGTCAGTTTTTAAGTCGCAAGCCATAGAAATTGAAATCGGCAAGAGGAATCGGTTTGGGTGGTTCCCCTAGCAGCGAGAAAAATCATGCATCCGTGACGGTGACTACGGACGGAAGTTGGCGTTGGCTTTGGCGGGTGTGGTTGAGCGTGAGTGATTACGGCAGTAGCTTTGTTCGCCGGAACACGTACGCAAAGCCGCTAGGTGAAACGCAAGCCAAGTGCCATCAAGCGCGAAATGGTTCCCGATCTGATGAGGCCTTCGGGGTTTCAATGGGCCACACTTGCTGGCCCGGTGGGTTTTAACTTTTCTTCGCGCTAGTCAGGATGGCTGCCCGGGGAGTGGGAACTGAATTGATTTTCTAAATTAAATTTAACGAATAAATCACATGTATAGTTAATCAAAGCACTCACGAGCGCTCCGAGCACAAACTCACGTGTGCCGGCTTTCGGGAAACCGGATATTGGCACGGTGTGAATGGGGCGCAAATGTTTTCCCGAACCTCCGTTTAGCATCTTAACGTACGCTCCAATTAATCCGTTTCGGTGCAAAAACAACTTACAGACAGCGGGGGAAAAGCACTAAATGTTTCCTTCTTCAATTGGGACGGTACTTGGAAAACAGATCCTTCCGAAATGTAAGCGTTATATGCCGGCCTGCCGGCCTGGTTCGTGTGTAAATAAACAACCAGTAGCGACTAGCTTATCGTTGTGGGTGTGGATTAATTTACGTGAATTTTACTATCCACCACACAGCTTGAGTGAGTGTGTGTTGTGAGGGCGAGTTTTCCTGTACGATTTTCCGTCGTCAGAACTTCGGCGAAGGAAGGACAGATGTCTGATTAACGACCCGGTTGTTTTGCATGAACGAAGATATTGAAAGGTGAATTGGATGTGCGGTTTGTAAATGTTTTAAATGAAGTGTTGCTTATTTTTACCGTACAAAGGATCAGTTAGGAATCGCCGTAGCGTAAATATATTAAAGTGTGTGAAGAGAATCAATCACACTTGGTAACGATATAATGAATCGTTGGTTTATCTGTGGCCTCCTAACTCATTTTCGATTTCTATTAGATTTAGGAGATTAAATTTCTATTAGATTTAAATTGATGTTTGGTGTCTTTCTCTCTAGGCTCAAATTAATGATTATTTCAATAAATAAAACTGTATCATATTAGCAATTCTTCTAAATATACAAACTGTCGTTTTTCGAAAATAAGCTAAGACATTATTGAGGCCCTGGTAAGTATTACAAGGAGCTTAAGGAGCAGGTTCTGAGCTGGATAACTTGCGAAATATTGTTAAATTTTGATCCAGTAAAGCCTGTACCGTCCATCTTGTTGAGCGATTTTGATGTGTTTTTCAGGACTAATTTTCGTCAAGTTACTTGACATCTGAGCGTAATAGCAAATATTTATTTCCGTATGCTGTTTTCCTTCTCATAAATATATTGTTGTATTGCTCCAACGACTTCCTTGACTTTAGTTTTTTTAGCTGCATTCCCAAATCTCAGAATCTTTGGAAATCAAAACCAACGAAACTTAATGGAAGCATAAGTGAAAGTAACTGCACAAGAAAGTAAAACGTCCGTGATCTAAGTCTCGGTATTAACCATCCGCATAACTCTAGTACCGGGTTAGTCGAAAACTAACTATATACCAAGACAACTATACCACCAACCAACTATATACCAAGATCACGTGTATGCCTAAGGATTGTAATTTGTTTTGCTGAGCTACAAAAATATTTCTTGAAGTAAATAAAATTTTATCTTTATAAAATTCATCCTAATTATATTAAACAAGATAAGAGGAATCAACTCTTTGAAAGCTATAAAATATATCTAGCAGATAACAAGATCCCAGAGTATAATGTATAAGGATTGCGACTATTAATTTACAGAACAAATACTTTCCAATGGTTATGGTTTAGTTTAAAACGACAAATCGTCAACACCTTTAAAAAACATAAAAACGTTTAAATTTATAGTTGACTACCATCTAAAGCCTTCTATACGGAACGACGCCCCGTAGAGTAAAAAAAAAACCTCACAAAAATTAAGTGGATGCTTTAAATGGAGTAATTTGATTTGTGCTCAGCTCCCAGCCCAAACTCTCATATATGGTTTTTTTTTCATGCATGTTACGGCAGAATGAGGGATACACCACACGCACACAGAACTTAGGCCATAGGTTTGTGTAGTAAGGGCGATATGCGCGAAGGATGCGAGCAACATCAAACGATGATTGGTGGCTGGTAAATCAATTTGCATTTCAATTTCATGTATGATAATTTTCTTTCCGTACCGCGGAACGGCGGTGGAATTATTTTGTCCCATCGGAAAAGGACAGGAATCCGAGGGCACAGGTTACGCGTCTGCAGGCAAACCGGTACAACCACACACACACACTCACACGGTGTACACCACATTCGCGCCTGAGAAGGAGTTGTGATTTGAGCAGTGCCATTTGTGGAACTTGCCCTGCGGAAAAGTTTTAGCAGATTCGTTCATGCATACACGAGAAATGGCAAGATGGTACATTATTTTAAGGATCACAGTACTACCAGCACACGATGTCACACGGTGCGTGACGGATGGGGTGAGATTCGGGTGCGAAAACAAAAAAAACACACTCGCGTTCACTTTCACCAACAATGGGCGAGCGAGCGCGGTTAGTTAAGTCGCCCTCGGGGTACGTTGCGCGTGCTAAAAGGGAGGCAGAAGCGCAAGGCCAGCAGGAGGGAAATTTCCCTGGAAAACCGCGTCACCAGTACCGTGCAAGTTACTGGCTGGTGTTGATGATGATAATTTTAGCGACACGAGTAGCTCGGCCTAGGCCTCGGCCGCATCGACACCGGTCGTACTGTTTATTAGCATAGTCTCTCGTTGACTTTTTGACGATGGGTTCAGCACCGTACCATCACTGTTAATTAATGGCAGCCAGCAAATGGCGAGGGCACATTTGTGACGCTCAAACTTTTCCCAGCCCAAAGTTTGGCTCAATTTTTGCAGATGCTACCGAATGGGATGGTTGGCGTTAGTTTTTAACCCGTGGCGCTTCGCCAGTAAGTGGCTCCAGTGGCGTAATTGGATTGTTCGGGCGAAGGTTTTAATGGTAACCGCTTGCAAAAACCGAATAATTTATCACGATCGATGGAATGGTTCGAGGCGAATGTTAAGCTAGGCGTAGCTGATTCTAATCCATATTTTAAGATGAGCTAAGATAGTCTAAACCTCGAACAAATTTACAAAGACTTATATTTGACTCTGTTTTAAATATTTTCATTACGCATTTCTGTAGCGAGTACTGAAATAACAAAGATGTTGTCGCAGTGAGGTCCCTGAGCATTAAAGTCATTGGAAGACAAGGTTTAACGATATGTATTTTGCGCTTAGTTAATCTCGATTGATTAACACGAACATCACATGCAGTAAACAAGAGTAAAATTACAATGAACGTCCCAACCGTACACATGACAAAAGCACAGCAGAATACACCGGATCAACAACACGCGGCATCTTCCTAGAAACCAGGGTCGAACGGAGCCACAACCAGCCATCCCAACACAAGGTTGACGAGCATTAGCAATTTACATATTCTCATGCAAAACTGACCCTATACATATCTACCCATGGCTTTTGCTGCAATCTGTGATGCATTCAGGTGTGTGACATATCTCTCGTTCTCTTTTACTCCCAACCAAGGCAACTTCGGGCGAAACAGCTTACAGGACGCAAACACACACACACATGGTGATGATACTGGGACGATTTACATTGTACAGTCTAATGATTCCCTTAGCCTGCCAATAAATATGGTAATGAGAAAAATGTACGCTCCGATCGCATCGCCGTGCCAGGGACGACCGATCCGCCTTGAGGCTTTCACCCTAATGGCCGGTGCTTTATCTTGCGTCTGTTCATTGCACCGGAGACGCACAACCAAAGCTCCCGTAAATTGTATGCGAACAGTGGGACGTAGTCTACGTATCGTATGGTACGTGCGCTTGAACGAACTCCCAAGGAATAGGACAACGGAATGGGTACCATTAGATGCAGGGCTCGGAAGGGGTTTGGAACAAATTATGCTGTTTATTTTCGCAATTGGCTGCAAAAAGAATACTTTAAGTTGTTCTATGCAAATCGTGATCGGTGTTAGGTGTAGTAAGATGGGAGCTGAGACTACAATTATAGTTTAAGTTGTAATGCACTTGTGCATGGAGTGCATAAATTCCTGATATCTGTTTAATTTTGATACCATTTTTGGAGTTTTTTAATCGTGACAATTGATCTCTTACAATGTTTTCAAGATATGCTAGTAGTTTTAGCGCCGTTTATGTACTCCGATAAAGGTAAAGTGGACAATTTACATGACTCTGCTCAAGTTTAAGTGTAGATTTCATTGATGAAATTGTGTAGGACAACTATTGTATCATTTCTAACATACGCCTCTAAGATATGGACTCTGACCAAACCTTATTCGCCGCGTTTGAGAGGCAGATGCTTAGAATAACATTTGGAATATTGTGGAAACCAGTATTACGACAAGCTCTACAAGGGAATTAGATTAGCCAATCTCCGGTGGACTGGTAATGTCACGAGAAAGGCACCGGGCGACCCAACCCGTAACGTTCTTGTAGTCCATCGACATGGACAGAAGAGGCATTCTTGACCCAAATAAAGATAGAATAATAGTGTTGATGCGCCCACCAGAATGACTGACAACTGCGCTAGACCGTGAGCGGTATCGAAGACTTCGAAGAGGTTCCAGTGCAGGATTAATGAGTAAGAACTGTTCTGAAATGCCATGCCAACAGCATTGTGAAGAAACTAAAGAGCTGTATATTTTTTAATAGAAATTTATCCACTTTATTTATAGCAGCGTCTATATATCTAGGAAAACAATTTACGTATACTTTAGACTACAGAAGATGTTGAAGTCCGGATGCAGTTAAAGCCTACCGTCTGTGATTTATTAATCCAAAGGCTTGGCGTAAGCCATCATTTATCAATATTGCAATTTTGTAAAGTAAAACCAGTATAATAAATTACTATATTTTTATATTACTCGATACTTCACACCATCGCACGGTGACCTCTAGCTGCTCAGTTTCATTACCAAGAATATTGGCAGAATCGTTGCTCATTCGTAATTTATTGTCTTCTTTGCGATTGCCTTCTACGTTGGAGATTCTTACCTTCCGGATTCCTTCCTCCGCCCTCGATCCAACACTCATCGTTCCTTCCTCAGAACCATCAAACAGCTTCATCAGGCGCGGTCTTCCATCTCGAAGTGCGCACTGGCTGGCTGACAGCAGACGGATGGTTGGACGGTAAATCATCGTCCAAAAAACCGGCCGCTTTTCGGACACCAATGCTCAAGAACTGGGGGTCGGGGTACCACAGCTCAGGAAGTTCTGCTTCTGCTCGCATCCCTACTCCGCCACAATTTATGCAAATGAGTCGGGAAAGAATTTTCCCATTTCCCGTCTTACCGTTTCGCACACGGAACACGCGAGCAACGCTATTGTAATTTAAATTTTCACTTCATTTTCGAAAAGATAAATCTTCTAGCCGCGTGTTTGTTATGCTTTTTTGTGTTGTTGTTTTTGCTGTTATCTTCTTAGTGTCCGTCCGGGAGAGGGATATGGTTTTTTTTGTTTGGTTTTTGTTTGTTGGTGCTTTTCCAACGATCGTAGTTCGAAAGGTTCAATCATTCGGATGCGACCGAGCATCCATATTTCCGGTTCCGGAGTCGAAACCTCCTCATCTGGTTCCTTCTTGTGATCCTTTTTTAGAACAGCGCAGGTAACAGTGGCAGCATCAGGGCAGGTGAAAATTGAACGCCGGCCGGGTTTCCTGACGGTGAATAATTTAGGCCAGGTTACAGGAGCTTTTTGCCAATGTCCGCTTCGATGTCTCCTCGGCCGAGAGATCTTAAGGTCAGGATGGGACGAGTTATTTTGTTTCCTTTTCTTTTCGTCCAGCCGTGCTGTTTGTGTTTGTTAGCCGTGATTGCGTTGCGTATCTTTGGTAAAATTTATGCAACCGATGGGTCCGCATTTGCCAGGGCGGTGCTGTTGGTTTAGGGTTTCCCCAGTTCGTTCGTAGGAGATGCTGCTACTCGGGAAAATTCGCGAAAGATATTAGAAGATATTATGAGAGTGCAGATGGAAAACTTCGTCCCCACGAGAGACAGAGCGACATAGAAAGGCAAGGTGATGGAATGTTATGCTAAGCGCTAGGAACTCCAGGAATCGAATTGTAAACAGAACCGATGACGCTTTGTCCCTTGGTAGGTTCTGAATAGGGGGAAAACCCGGTCGAACGTTTAGAGCGAGAGCATTTGACGAATAATCAAACAAAAAGAATGGAAAATGGCAAAAAATAAACCCATCCCGGTGAAGCTTCCTGTACTAGATAAATGTTTCTTTGCGCTTTCCGCCTCTTTCGACGCTGCTAGAACTGTAATAACTTGAAAAGGAAATGCGAGCTCCAGCTTCACGTTCCTCAAGCCTTCGATACGAGTGATTGGGAAATGAGACGGGCACGAAATGAAGTATTATTGAAGTGCTAGAAGTATTTACATTGCATGTAATTATGGGCACCTTTTTCATTACCAGGACGTAACTTGGGGAAAGAACCAGTTTGAACGAGGCTGGCAGGCTTGGGTGGGAAAGTTTAATGATTTTCCCGCAAGCCGGGGATCCGCTCGGTGTGTGTTTGTGTGCCGGCGGGAAAGAAAATGGTCGGTAGGGTTTGGGTAAATATGGTTTTATGAAAAAGAGCCCCGGCACAAGTCGTGATCTTTTCCTTCTGATCTGTTGTGCCAATATGTTCCGAGGCGCACACGGGTTGGTGTTATTTGAATGTTATTAAAAGCGGGATACGAGAAGTTTGTGTGTTGGGAAGTGATTTAATTTTCAACATGGTTTTCTTTTGGTACGGCTTGTGTGGTTTATTTTCAATGTACACAATACATTATGTGCGTAGTAACTCTTTCGTTTGAGGTTAATTCCTGATGTGAAAGACGTTGTGTACGGCGTATGATGAACACGCAGAAGTCGTTAGCTGCAATGCAGAAGTGAGAAGAAATACTGTTTTTAGTCGTTTATGCACTTCTACTTGATCAATGCTTGTGTTGATTTATTCTTCAAAATGGCAAACATTCAATGCGACCGCTCTCAACAGCTAGGTTCATAGTGCACAGGCACAACACAATTCCAACAGGCTCAGCACAGGATAAATTGCGACAGCCTAATTCACACGATGCATACTCCTGGTACAGATTCCTTAAACCGACGTCAGAATTTCATGAGTCGTGTTCAATCGAGAGCACTTCTCATCCAATTCTTCACTTTGCTCGCACCATCATCCAATTATATCACAATCGAGTACTGTTTGCCTTTGTGAGCGATGAAGTAACATAGCTCGCGTAGGTAACGTGACGAAAACGGTTAAACCCACGGCTTGCTTTGGGTAGGAACATTTGATTCATGTCATTAGAATGTTTCTTAAAAAGTACCTGCTTTCCGGAGTCTCTAACCGCGATAGAACACGACTCGGAAGCAGAGTATTAGTTGACTGCGATGATCTAGAGGTAGTAGAGGAGTTTTGATACCTTGGCATGATCGTAACTTCGGATAACAACGTAAGCTGCGAAATCCGTAGGCACATTGTTCAGGAGAATCCAGCAGACTCCAATAACGCACGAAATGCGCCATATAACACACATTGATACGTTCGGTAGTCCTCTACGGGTACGAGTCCTGGACTATGCTGGCGGAGGACGCCACTGCACTCGCCATTTTCGAGCGGACTATCTTTGGCGTTGTGTGCGAGCAAGGCGGGTGGAGAAGGAGAATAAATCACCAGCTAGCTGAGCTGTTTGACGATGCGGACATTACGACGGTTGTCAAAGCCTGAAGGATACGCTGATTGTTGCACGTGGTGAGGATGTCGGACTCATGCCCTACCAGGAAGGTGCTCTTCAGCGACCCGTTCGGTAAGCGACGTAAAGGAGCACAGCGAGCTCGTTGACTGGATCAAGTGGAGTCAGACCTGAGGGATATCAGATGCAGTCGGGGGTGGAGGAATGCAGTCATGGACCGAGTTTCCTGGAAACGAATTGGACGCCAGGCCCTGTCTATTAGACGTGTTCTCTAGGAGCATACCAGGAAAGAGAGATTGCAAACTACAACCAGAGCATTGAGCTTACAAATCTTTAACAGAACGTAGTTATTATTGTTCTACCACACATCAATTGCCTCATAGCATTACCATGGTATTCTAAACCAATCGAATGAATATGATACGATTGGAAATTAGCGAAGGTTTAAAGTAACACACAGCTCTCTGATTATGTGCATATCGCTTTCTGCTAAGCGAAAACGTACAATTCCATCGTCGTAAACATTTTGATGCGTTATGATGTTGAAACGAGCTTGTTATGCTGTGCACAGTGCACATCAAAAATAGCGCTGCGGGATAATTTAAAGAATTTTAAAGAAAAACAAAATTGATGTAATGACGCTCCAGGTATTTGGCGTTTGTTGATAAACTCAAACTGCTTAAAGCGCCTCACTGTTACGAGGAATCCGGCATTCGTGTTGCATCCCCAGCACTGCATGCATGTGATTGACATAAATCTTTCCTGATGGTGACCTTTTGCGCTCATAAATGTAAAATTGTGATAAAAAATCTTGCTCGAAACCGAGAACAGCATGGTAGAACGACACACCGAAGGTAAAGAAACTCCAGTTGGGCCATTCAGTCCGGGTTGCTTGTTTCAAGTGAAACGATTCCGTTCGTATGACGTTAACCACCCAAACTGGAAGAAAGTGATCCTCGTGGGATCGCTCTCGTGGAAGGATCGTTCAATCGATCTTGCACCGAAAGCGGTACGATTCGTTTCGTACGCTGCTCGAAAGCTCTTTGGTGCTGTTAAAGCGGTTTAACGTGTTAGAATGGCTGTGGGGTGAAGTTTGCCGATGGTGTACTGCACCATGGGGAAGAAACGATGGTCACATCTGTGGGAACGTTTTCTTCGTGCTGATGCTTTATTTGCATATTTTATGCAAACGTGTCTGAGACAGAACGAGATTTGCGTGAACAAAAATAGGAAGGTGAAGTATTAAAGCGATGGTTTAAAATCAAGCGAAATTTTTCGCTGCACTGCTTGGAATCCAACACAAAATATAGTTATTTTAAGTAGATCAATTAATCCGTTTTTTTAAGTTGTACTTTCTAGGTGAACATGAACATTGGAACGATTTCCAGTGAATCATAAACATATTTTTAATCCCAACTAAATTGCGTATTTGAATGATTATACTTCAAAGCTTATGCGAAACACAAGCTTGAAGTACGAGTGCCTGAGCGCTCGATCGTCTTAAACGAAACTACAAACTCTGTTGCTGGTCCTCGCGGACGTATAAGCGACTGTCTTGAACCTGAACCCAGACTGCTATCAGCGATGTTGCCGGAAACGGGTGCATTATGGGAATGTACTTGTGGTGCTCGGTCAGCCGCCGGGTTTAACGTATCTCGACGTCTCGACGTTTGGACACCGTGTCGCTTCCACCAGTTCTGTTGGATATGTGTTGGCTGCCGCATACGGGGAAATCGCAAGATAAGTGGCGTTTCGAGCGTAATGAACACACGAGCCAACAGACCGAGACCACCCATTTCCTCGTCCGAGATTGGCAATGTTGGAGATTATTTACATAATGGAAGAACGTCTCACCTCAAAACGCTGGGGCTGGGAAAATGGTGCGGATAGTGAGGGTAGCTAGGAAAGCTTCCAAAGTTTCCCCTCTAGCACGCGTTAGCACTTCTTGTGCATCGAACAAGAAAGGGTTTTCGTGCAAGATTAAAGTGAATAACCGAACGGGAAGCGTGGAGTTATTTAATTGGATTTTGTTTTACAGCTGGTAATATTGTTCATACACCCTGGTGCAGATACTGTGCATTGCGCTGAAATGGAAAGTTCTCCAACAGTTTCGAGAGAATATGCTGTCTGTGCTGTAGAATCAAAGAACTAACATTTCAACATTCGTCTGATGTTTGACAATACTTTATGAAACGCTGACATTTCCATGAAAAAGAGAAGACTAATAGAATTAAATTTCCTTATATTGTAAAATCTACAATATTAAGTTGGCATGTTGTAGGATTTTTATGTGCAGTTTGTGTTAGAAAGTACCTGCAGTACCTGAAGTACCTTAAGTACCTGTTTGGAGCCTGATAATTGATTTTACCAAGAATATACGGGGCGTCGATTTATCCGGAGGTCAGCTTATGAAAAAAAAAAATACACTGAGCCGTTATTCGCCTACGTTCAAGAGATTTAAGTCCCAATAGAAGGCCGCTAGCCTAGCATCGTAGAAAGGCCTCATGGGACCACTATAGCAGATTAAATAAGGTACGAGTATTTTTTTTTCTGAAAAGATTCTAGTCTGTCGATGCGATACTGTTGAGATGGAGTCCAAATAATGTCTTCTTCTTCTTTTGTGGCCTGCTCCTAGGGAGCACGTCTAATAGACATGGCCTGGTGTCCAATCCGTTTCCAGGAAACTCGGTCCATGGCTGCACTCCTCCATCCCCGGATGCATCCGATATCCCTCAGGTTTGACCCTACTTGATCCAGCCAACGAGCTCGCTGGGCTCCTCTACGCCTCGTGCCGAACGGGTCGCTGACGAGCACTTTCCTGGCAGGGCATGAGTCCGGCATCCTCATCACGTGGCCCAACCAGCGTATCCTTCCGGCTTTAACAACCGTCAGGATGTCTGCATCGTCAAACAGCTCAGCTAGCTCGTGGTTCATTCTCCTTCCCCACACGCCCTGCTCCCACACACCGCCAAAGATAGTCCGTAGCCCCCGCCGGTCGAAAATGGCGAGTGCATTGGCGTCCTCCGCCAGCATAGTCCAGGACTCGTGCCCGTAGAGGACTCCCGGCCGTATCAGTGTACGATATATGGCGCATTTCGTGCGTTGTTGGAGTCTTCTGGATCTCAGGAGTTTGTGGAGTCCGTAGTAGGCACGATTCCCCTGAACAATGCGCCTTCGGATTTCGCTGCTTACGTTGTTGTCCGAAGTTACGATCGTGCCAAGGTAGCAGAACTCCTCTACTACCTCGAGATCGTCGCCGTCAACTAATACTCTGCTTCCGAGTCGTGCTCTATCACGGTCAGAGCCTCCGGCAAGCAGGTACTTTGTCTTCGTCGCATTGATCCTCAATCCAATCCTATCGGCCTCGCGTTTCAGTCGGGTGTACGCTTCGCACACCGCCGCAGATGTTCGCCCGATGATGTCGATGTCATCCGCGAAGCCAAGGAATTGGAGAGACCGGGTGAAAATCGTGCCCCGGATATCGAAGCCCGCGCTTCGCATGACACCTTCCAGAGCGATGTTGAACAGCAAACAGGAGAGTCCGTCCCCTTGCCTCAGTCCCCTGTGAGATTCGAACGATTCCGACAGCATGTTCGATACTCTCACCTTGCACTGCACACCGTCCATTGTAGCCCTCAACAGCCGTACCAGTTTCGCAGGGAAACCGTACTGCCGCATGATGTTCCATAGCTCGGTACGATCTATGGTGTCGTAGGCTGCCTTAAAGTCGATGAACAGGTCGTGCGTGGGGAACAGCTGGTGCTCCCGGCACTTCTGGAGGATCTGCCGTAGAGTGAAGATTTGGTCGGTAGTGGATTTCCCTCCAACAAATCCAGCTTGGTAGCTCCCGACGAAATCTGTAGCAAGGGGCGCAAGTCTGCAGAAGAGTATTCGGGACAGGATCTTGTAGGCAGCATTCAGGACTGTGATGGCTCGGAAGTTAGCCAGTCTATCGCCCTTTTTGTACACTGGGTGAATAACACCCAGTTTCCAGTCGTCCGGTAGTTCTTCCTGGTCCCATATCCTAACAATCAGCCGATGCATAATCGCGGCAAGCCTCTCCGGGCCCATCTTGAATAGTTCAGCCACCAGCCCATCACTGCCAGCTGATTTGTTGCATTTCAGCTGTCTGATAGCACTGATGACTTCATCCAAGGATGGCGGGGGCACTTCGTCATTATCATGCTGGCTGTTGTAGTGTTGCTCTCCTCTGCTTTCTGCGCCTGGTCCGTTCTCTCCTGTATCCGCTCCGTTCAGGTGTCTGTTGAAGTAGCACTTCCACCTATCGATCACCTCTCGCTCGTCCGACAGGATATCTCCCTCCGCGTTGCGGCACATGGCGATCATGGGAGTAAAACCGCTTCGTGCCGCATTCAGCATCCTGTAGAACTTACGAGTTTCCCCCGACTGCTTCGAAATCCAAATAATGCTTCGAGTTTATGTTTCAGTTCTTAATATTTCTATATTAACTCGCTGTATTAATTAAGATTTTCTTTGTACGTTTTTTCTCAGGAATATATACAGGTAAGACATCCTAAATGATCCATGAAATGCTTTAAATGTTTAGGTTTACAAAGAAATTAACAAATGATGTGGAAGTTGAAGAAATCATTTAACAGTAAGCCACACATATACCTTTATTTTAGTTTAGAAATATTAAGTAGTTCTCTAAACATTTAAGCTTCATTCCAAATATCATCTGTGTGTTAATTGAAATGGCGATTAACTTTTCCAACCATCCCCATGTATCAATTATGGAACAAATGATACAAACTAAAATAATTATTTTTCACTTGAACCTCACATAATTTTCCCAACAATTCATTATCCTGTGCAGGACAGCTCCACATTCTAACTTGTTCGGAGTACCATAGCGTTCATCTAGCAGAACGGCTATGTTCAGAATTCAAATCTAATTACTGTAGCACCCGAGTGGAATTTGTAATGCTTTGATTGATGCATTAAACGTAAAACAAAAAGCATGACAAAACAAATAAATCCAATTGCAACATGGTTCTAAAAGCCATCGAGATAGGAAAAACTGATATCAGCGCAGCATCGGGACAATTTTGTGCTGACTGTGTCATCATGTAACGAAGCGAGGCGGTAAAAACCATGAAGCCCCCCCTGTCGGTATCGGCATGCAGCGACAATACGAAACAAGCAGCTCGCGAAAACAATCAGTTGCAGTTTGTTGCATTCAATTTGCAAATAAATATTCCTCCCTTTTGTGATAAATCGACGGATTCTGCTCCGCCGTTACTGCTTTCTCGCTCGGCCGCACCGGGAGACGATCCTGTTTCATGTTTCGATTCCACTGATAATCGCTACGAGTGTCATCAGGCTCAATCGTTGCAATTGTACGCCCCGCCGGGCTAAGAACCCTTCTCCGGCCGCCACGCCAGAACGCGAAATCACTTTCGCGAATTGCATTCATCCTTCCGGTATGGCAATATTGCAATAAATTGATGTCGGGCGCGGTGTGCGACGACGACGGGCATCGACAATGTTGTCTGCAAAATGGTGTTGCCATAGCAGTGGATCCCGGCGCCCTGGTAGAAGGCAAATGTTTCTGATTTCCTCGAGATTCGAATCGACTTTGTGGCAACGGGTTTGAAGAGTGTTTTCGTCTGGAAATGGATTTCAAAACGGGCTAACAACGAGACATGAACGTTGGAGTATAGCAAAACGAGAGAGCGAAAAAAAAGTTAGGGCGAAAGAAATGCACATGCAGGCGACACTAAGATGCGATGCAATAGCTGCGATACAATGGCCTGAGTGCTTTCAATCGAAGGCTAAGTGGAAAGCTTTGCCGTACGTAAGGGTTTTTATTTGATGATAATAATAAATCCAATTCCGATGAATAAATTATTTCGAAATGGATCAATGAAACGACATTTAATACACAAACGATGGCAAATTTAGTTTTCTGCTGCTATTGTTTTGTGGATGTTTTCATAGATTGTTTGATTGGTTTGGGATAGATAATTGATTTCGGGTTTAATTTGATATCTAATCAGTATGAGCAGTCGATATAGACTGATTCGGGAGAGCTGCTTAATTTGCATAGTTTAATGGTTAAGTGTTATTTTATATTTGTTATGACAGGTTATCCCAGGAACTAGCAATATTTGCCACATACATATATCCCGCATAAATGAAACTACAAGACGTGGGAAGGAAGAAGAAAGACATAAAAAAGACGGAAGGAAAAAGAAAGACAGTAGAGAGTGGTACATGATAAAGACATAACGTTAGAAACCTCTTGTAGCACAATAGCACGGAATAGAAGATAGAAGTCAAATAAACACACAGAACTACTAGTCTCACTTAAAAGTCTTTTATAATTAGCGCGAAACACTAATATTTGATGGAATTTAGAAATGCTTGTCACGATAAAGAAGAATCTTTTCACCAATTTCTAGACGGATATAAATAAGTCCAATGATAGTAGAGGTACCAAAGTTATCGGAAGTTGAGCTCGGACATGACCGCAAGAACATAATTGAGAAAACGGAATCATTGAGCAATTCTGACTGAGTCTTATTTATTTGAGGTCATGTTTCCATTTTAAATTGTCTCATTTTATTGGCAGCAGTTACCTGAGCTATTCAATTCATCTTCTTCTTATTCGGCTGTAAAACTGAGGCATGTCATTATTGGCTTCGATTGACTTATTTATTGCCCGTAGTTTTATTGAATTTTATAAAAAAAGGATTAAGGTAAATGGTTATGATGCTTTATATCATGTATGAAAATACTATTTTGTTGTAATTACTGAGTTAAAGTAGCGGTGAATTTGAGGATTGGAGAGTTTATTTATGATGTGCAAAATCGCAGACTAGAAACCTATTTCTAATACAGTTTTATTGGGTTGATCAGCTTACAATGGACACGTATTAAGATAGACAAGGTACACGGCTTCTTCCAAGATCACCTTTAGCGGGTGAAACTCATTCAGGATGCACACTGTCCGGAATGTCCTGTGTGGAGTGTGTTTGAGTGCCTTCGCTTCATCGCCGCGAGGCGTCGTATGAATTGTCAGGTGGGAGAAGAAGTGACTGTGGGGAACATCATCTCCTTGATGAACTCCAGCCGAAACATCTGGCGCGCTATAGAAAGGACTACCAGAGTGATCCTTATCCACCTCAACCCATTCCAGGGGCTCAGCAAGATGTCATCCAGTAGAACCATATCATAAATGGTGATCCTGCTTTCATTCCGTAGCGGCGGCTATGATCTCCTTGGCAGAGCATGCTACCGCGGCAGGCAGTAGATCACCGTTGGGAAATGGAAGAGTCTCATTAGCTCTTCGGTGACCAACGGTGATCGAGAATCGAAGACACCCGACAACCCTCACCAAGTTGTCACAGCGAGACGCCGTGATGACTTGCCTATGGCAATAATCTATAATAATCATTTCTTAGGTTATACTCCCTTTGGGATCTGGGAATGTTTTGCGACTGGCTCGAGGAGGTTTTAGTCGGTACGAATCCGATAGTACCCAATGGGTCGTCCCATGGGTTTCTATCAAGATCTCCTTCTCGGATAGCAAAATAAAGATAGGCAAGTTTTGAACTCACATTCGAACAATTTACTTATCCAATTTCATTTGAATTCTATACCATAATATATAATTATAGTAAAATTAAGAAGAAAAATTAGACGAAAGTGACCTACAAAAACTAACAATACCTTCACCATCCTTGGATGAAGTCATTGGATGAATGACAAAGACAAAGTACCTACCCGATTGGCGAAATCTCTGACCGTGACAGAGAACGACTTGTAAGCGATACAGTGATCAACTGATACAGTTGATGGCGACGATCTCGTGGTAGAGTTCTGTTGCCTCGGACAACAACGTAAGCAGCCAGCAAAATTCGAGAATCCTGCAATCCAGAAGATTCCAACAACACAAAAAATGTGCGATATATATAATGTGCGATACCAGTTGTTTAGGCAATCTGTGATCTAAATCGGTATAATATTAAGCAAAAAGAAAGACTAAATAATTAATTTTTTAGTTTAATACTTTTCAATAAATATTTTTATCGAAAATAACTTGTCTACTTTCTATAAAAAACAGTTCTAGATCTATAAGGCATAAAAACTGGTTAATCAACCATCCCAATAAACTTTTTCAATCGTCAATCCACTTAATTCTACCGATAAGTCGAAAAACCCTTCTACCAAAACAGTTGTAGAAATCGCTCAAAATCCTAAGCTTCCTTTCACCCGGACATCTTTGTTTTACGAGCATGAAGTCTGTAAGTGCTTCTTACACACAAAAAACTGCAATAATACAAAGAAAAAAGAAACAATCCATTCGAACTGTTCGAAGAAGTTGTTTTAGCAAACGAAACAGAAATAAAACCCTTCTAGCTGTCTCGCTAACATCCGTTGCAGATAACTTGAAGCACAAAATCCCTACCCGTCATCCGCTGATAATACCGAGCAGAAGCTTAACGTTTTTCCCCGTTTTTTGTTTCCTTACCATGCTGTAGGTTGAGCAACTAATACATGGTAGATAAAAATGGTTTAAAAAAGAAGGTTTCCTACTTTCCGACCCGGAGGATGGCATTGCTGAGTAATTGAAACTGTATCGGTTGATTTGAGAATAAGATCAGCGAAAAAACAGCAGAAGATTACTAGCACACGCACACACATTTTTCAAGTAAAGCAGCCGGAATGTTTTGACGATGTGAAACTGGAGACGGTAAAACTGTCCCCACACAGCAGCAGTACACCGTTGTGCTTCCCGTTCAGTGCAGCAGTAAGTGTAATTTAAAACCTGCACACATACAAACTTCCACTGGAGTTAACGTTTAGCGCTGACATAGTGTTCGATTTCAAAACAACTTCAGCTGCCGAGTGGAATGTTCCGTAGCTGACGCATATGCCGATGATGAGACATGAGCTTGAAGTTGGCAACGGTACGGAGTTTGGGCGTCGTGTGGGTTGGCAGGTTGCTGGTAATGCCAAACTTTGCTCAAGTAAATCATTTTGGATCCTTCAAAAACTGAAACCCGTACCAGGAAGACAACAACAAAACAAGAAGCAACGAAAAACTGCTCTCCCCACTTATACTCGGATGCTTGATTGTTCTCGAGTGGTAATGGAAGACAGCGTTCACCGACTAGTTCCGCACCGAGAGGATTTTCGTCTGGTTGAAAAGTGTACACTGCACTGCAGGAAAACTGGCGTGCTCGTCGATTTTGGGGGTGGATGGCTGACCGGTGTGAAGTTCGTCCGGGATTGTCGATCCGAGGAAAAGGGTGGAAAATATTTTTTAACTGCATTGCGGTCTTGTTTTTGTGGAGACCAGCTGGAAGTGATTTCGGGTGAAGAATAATGGAAATGCACAAAATGTTACAAAAACTGAAGCGAATCGCCGGTCAGTGGAGTGCGAGCGTGTCCAGTGGAGACATGCTTGAAATTGATGATATTATTCATTACACTTTTATCCGGTGCATTCGGTGCATTATTTTACGAGCTTTTGTGTATGTGTGAGTGAATGTTTTTATTTTATATACATTGTTAACCTCATAACGACTGAGCACACTTTGCACGCTTTGTAGGTGTATTGAAGTAAGAAAGCAATGTTTTGATGAAATATTTAAGACAAAGAAATCTTAATTTTGTTTCGAATAAATTTTTTTTTTTGAAATATTTCATAAACTCTATATATTTTTTTCATGATTTGGTTAACTTTATCAATGCAAAGGCCTTTGTTTATTATGACATCAACACCTTAAATTTTCTAATGGATTAGGCTATCGTACAAGCATACAAGTTTCAAGTTTCTGCTAAGCATTTTACCTCTTTCAGGCAAGTACCCCTATTCTCATCTGTGCCAGAAAAGGCCATTTTTCGTAATTTAACACAATAAAAACAATAAAATTACCAGAATTTAGAAGCAAACCGTACAAAAAATAATGTCTTTCTTAGATCAACATTTGAAATGGGTTTCAAAGGTATAAAAGAATTATGTCTAGTAATTTAAAGCACACAATGCCATATTATGAGTCCTTAATATTTGAGTTGTCAAAAACATTAAAGGATTCTTTGATTTAATTGTATCGTTCCCATGCTCCCTAATATAGCTTTTCTTTCTCGTAGTGGACAAAATATTCGTTGGCCAATTTCCATAGTTTCGAGACACTACCATCAATTTTGTTGTGGACATTAAAGATATAAATTCCTGCAAAATAGCATAGCAAAATAGTGCTCTACTTACTTACTTACTTATCAGGCGCTACAACCGCTTCGCGGTCTTGGCCTGCTGCAACAATCCTCGTTACCGCTTACGGTCTAGCGCCGTCGTCTGCCAATCCATTATCCCGGCCGTTCTGGCGGACGCATCAACGCCATCACTCCATCTCAATTTAGGCCTACCACGCCTCCTCTGTCCATGTGGACGGCCTAAAAGGACTTTACGGGCTGGGTCGTCCGGTGCCATTCTCATGACATGACCAGCCCACCGGAGCCTGGCGAGCCTAATTCGCTGCACGATGGTAAGATCACCGTACAGCTCATAGAGCTCGTCATTGTAGCGGCTCCTCCATTGTCCTTCCACACATACGGGGCCAAAAATCCTTCTGAGCATCTTCCTCTCGAACGCGGCTAAGAGGGTTTCGTCAGTTTTGGAAAAAGTCCATGTCTCAGAGGCGTATGTGAGTACTGGGACTATAAAGTATGACCGGTTGGCAGCCAGCACCCTTGCGCGCAATTCAACTTCTATGTTGTTATCTGTGCTGACTTTTCACCCCAGATAATTGAAGTTTTGGACGACTTCAAAGGTGTGATCGCCTATCTGTACATCACCCCTGCGTAAATCAGTGTTTGTTAGCAGGGCCGCTGGAGTTGCCACCATCATTTTGGTTTTTGCTTCGTTGATCTCCAACCCGAGGTTCAGTGCCGCATGCTCGATCCTTTGGTAAGCTTCTGCTACATAGGAGAGCCTAAAACCAATGATGACTATATCATCAGCGTATGCCAAGATCTGGAGTGACTTATAGAAGATGGTCCCCGAAGTTTCCACCTCCGAGTCTCGGATGGCCCTCTCTAGCGCCAGATTGAATAGGAGGCAAGCAAGCCCGTCTCCCTGGCGCAGACCCTTGGTGGTAGCAAAGGGTCCTGAGAGTTTTCCATCCACCTTCAGCTGGCATGTGATGTTGGTCATCGTCATACGTACAAGCCTGGTAAGCTTGGCCGTGATTCCAAATGAGCTCATTGCGTCGTAAAGTTTTACCCTGGCTATGCTATCGTATGCGGCTTTAAAATCAATGAAGAGATGGTAGGAGTGTAGCTGCTGTTCCGCCATCTTCTCCAAGATTTGCCGCATGGTGAATATCTGGTCAGTGGTTGATTTTCCGTTTCGGAATCCTCTTTGATAGTTTCTAACTATCTCTTCGACGAATGGGACAAGTCTGTCTTGTATAACTAGGGAGAGAATCTTGTAGGGGAGAATCGCATGGTCCCTGCGCATATTGTGCTCACTTCCAAAAATAAAAAATAACAATTGTCTACAATTGTATTGTAGAGTTGGTTGACGCGCTTTTAAGAGAAAAAAACACCCAAAATATTAAGAATTTATAGCCCAAACTCTCTGAAATGACTCTGAATTATCTGATACTTCAAGCAATGAAAAAGTTTAATCGTTTTGAATTTCTTCTTCCTTTCAAATTTAAATAATATTCAAAAGAAATGCAACTTTACTTTGATCGTAGTCTTTAGGCCAAGAAACGATTAAGAAGAAATGTATCTTTTCGGATTTCAAATAAATTAGCAAAAAATCGACTTTCTGAATTATTTTGTCCATTTCGGTCATTTGGCCACCAAGTTTCAGAATTAGTTTTTTGTGTAAGTGATTAATAGCAGCGTGTATAATAAGCTTATGCTTGCTGTAGAAGATCATTGTAAATAACGTTGAAAAAGTATGATATTGTTAAACTAAACTAAGCAATAAATGAGCGAATAACTAATGAATTGGTGAAGTTTGTTTCAAAATACTTTATGTACTAGGATTGCAATTTAAAACCGATTTGTTGCTAAAGGGGTTTCTTGCTTTTTTAAACTACATGTGTTTGCTAACCCTGTATATATTGGCTTGTTACTTATAAAAATTAGAAGAAAATTATTGAAAAGAAAATTATAAATGATTTTTAAAAACCTTTTGCTCAACATTCACAGTAAAAAAAAACAATTCCGATGTAAAAGCAACTACAAATTCTAACCTGATCAGCGATTCACATCAACAACAACAACACCATCTCGTCGCAAGTCAATTTCTGCTTTCGCTGCAAAAACAAAACGAAAGTTTGCCAGTAAAAACAACAAAACAAACGAAACGATTGAACTAAAACTTTATTTACCGTCACCGCCAGTTAAGCGAAAAAAAGCGCAAAACAATAACAAAAAACTTCATCCCTACTTTATTGCGTTAATATATGATGATCTACGCAGTTTCATGGCCATTAATTCGTTTGCGATTTTTATTCGATTTTAACCGTTTTCGGTTTTACGGTCCGGTTCGACGTGCAGAAAGCAGTTCAATGTCCAATGCGTGTTTGTTCCACAGCGTTCCTCATAAAAATGAGCGTTTTAAAAAGTAAAATGTTTGTTTTTATTTGTCAACAGGCAGTTTTGAAACGTGTTTCGGTTCAATGTCGTTCAGGGGGGTTTTTTTTTGCACAATAGGTTATCTCACCAACATAAAATAATCATCATCGGGAATATAAGCTTGTAAGCTTTGTTTGTCTTGCTGCGTTTGCCGTGAAACACATCCGAAAGACCAACATTTGCAGGAAGCTATTCGGTGATGTTCAACACTACTGTGTTACCGCCTATGCTAGAGCGATTCCAGCACAGGATATCGAGAGCAACAGTGACAACAGCAAAACAAGAGTAACAAAAAAAATGCTCGCTCGGACACATGTTTGCATACCCCCATAACCTTTGGTTTACAAAATTTGATAATCAACAGTTCAGCACATCATAGTGACTAAAGTTCATCGGAGCATTCAAGCAACGGCCCGTAACGGTCGAGAATGCTAAACGCTTAATACGACACGAACACTGACAGGAAACAAAGCAAGAAAATAAACCAAAACTGTAATAAAAATGTTCCACACCTACTGTGACACACATGCACGGAGGGATTATGTCGAATGTGTAATGAAACGGCAGGGAAACAGAACGTTTATGTTGTCTTTTTTATGGCAGCCTTAAACTAGCTGCCCTTCCTACACAATCAAAAGGAAGGCATTAAAGCTTGGTGGACCAACGGTGAAGTTCATCACAACAATAACGCCTCCGTCACCTACAACTAATGCTAGCGCAGCAACACGCAACGGTGGAGTCGATATTGTTTAGCACTTTTTGGGTTTTTTTAATTTTAAGGCCTAAAGGAAAATGAAGCTGAAGCTCGTTTTTCTCTAATTGGTGGAGCATGTATTTGGTTTCACGGAACAAAGAAGTTGGAACAATTTTTAGATTATTATTGCTAGGATTAAAAATGTACAGACTAAAACATTTTTTAACGGTGCTAGTAGCTCTGTTTGTGACGAATTCATTGTAATCATTTTATGTATTTTTTCGAAAAGAATAGAAAAAAAGTATGAATAAGCTTGATAGAGCATAGCATGATAAAGAGGGTATGGCCATTAGCAGCTATTGATTGCTTTAGTTTACATAAAAATTTATAAAAATTCACACAGCTTAAATGTGAATTTTTTTTTTCATATAGAACGGCCTGTCCGTATTGCTTAAATGTGAAATTGTTTTATTGACAATTAACTTTGAATCATTCAAAGCGTTCAGATTTGGAAGTAAAAGGTTAGAAACAATAAAAACATCTTGAAATAAACCAATGTAAATAAATTACATGGTCGCGTCAGTACATGTCAATCCATCAACATAAATTAAATCATAAAATAAGTGTTCAGCTTGTTTTGTATATTAAAACTTAATTGATTTTCAAGCAGATAAAGTATGTACAAAGATAGCTCTATCATTTATGATGCAAAAACCAATATCAAATAGTGGGGTCTTTGATAACTTTAACCAAGTTTTTTGTATGTGATTTACGTTTTGCGGCTAAACTAACGCGCAAAACTAGCCAACGCCAGAAGCATTTGAAATGTTTCGAGTAAAAGCTCAAAATTACATGTTTTGTTTGAGTTTGTTTTGATTATTATTTGAATTTCTTTGGCAAGTTTAGCTCATGTCACCGATGCTCTAGAAATATTAACATAAGATTTTAATGAAATGGGAATAACAAATACCTTAACAATTCCTTAAAACCTATTTTTCATTTATAAAAAAATGGAGACATAAAATATGCAGCTGTTTCGTATAAAGTGTTTTAATTGCTCGATAATGTTACTGAAGGTAGATTAAAATTTTCATATTAGCGTTATTCCGTTGGCCGGCATGATAGGTCTTTGAAATTTTCTGACTTTTATTAATCGCCGACGATTAATTAATCAACGATCTTTCGAATGTGCCCATAAAAAAATGTGTATCCCTTGCGGTTCATTAAAAAACTCATGTTCACCCTAGAACCGCCATAAACCGTTGAAAAGTCCGGCGGTTCTAGTGTTAAATCACATCTCTATTCTGGCACCTACAGGCATCAGATACCTACAAAATTAGATGTGTCAAATTACTCAAATAGTTCCTTAATTTTTGACTGGTCAATTGATGTAGTTTATTATAAGAACCATGTGTTCTGATCAAGTCGATGAAGAATTAATCGACATCTAGTCCACAAAACAGAATTTCGGAAATTTTTACGTAACTTTATGCTTTTATATAAAGTTATAAAAATTCTTAGAACGATATTATTCAGGCTCCATACTTCTAAGCATCAAAATTATGCAATATTCCACAAAAATCATCTAAGGTGCTAACGATTTCAGAACAAGTGTAAGTCAATAAATTTTTTTTGGAAGACTAATTTTCGAAAGGTGAGGGAAATTTGGTCTACAAGTCTTTTTCATATCCTAGAGATTTCTCAGACTTTGACGTATAGCATAGAAGTTATCTGATGTCGGAGAACACACAACTGTAAGAATCTGCTATAGTTTGGCAGTGTATCGAAGAAAAAAATAAAAATAACTTTAAGGCATATTTCTTTAATTCCCAATACAAGGTTCTATTGGACCCAAAATGTGAAACTAATAAATAAAAATGCTCTAATAGCTAGTAGAATGAAGTGAAAATATGTACTGCTCATCCAGATCATTAATGCGTTCAACCCGCTTTGATTTACTACTTTCAATTTCGTTTTTTGACTTCCTTCCTGTAGTATTAATAGCCTCCAGTTAGTAAGCGCATTTTCTTTATCGATTTTGTTCCTCGCCTCAAACGCATATTCTCATCTGCTCAAATCACCGCGAATAATGTAACACTTTCGAGAGAAAATTAATATATTCAATTCAATTCACGTATCTGGGGCGTATATGCAAATCCCGAGCTGCGGTCTCCACGCATCCTCCACGCACGCCGATCGGTGACGCAAATATATTCCACGGCATGAATTCTTGCGGAAGCTGCTAGCTGCCGCAAACCCTAGCACCCTAACAAATCATAATCTATTCCCGCTGGTTTCTTGATGCGGTTCCCCGAGCGCTTCCGTGGGACGTGCTAGGTTCGGCACTTGGTTGAAGAACCCGCGGCGTGTCCGAGCAGGAAGTTTCACTGGATCTTTCACTGGTGCGCTTCTAACCACACACTAAATTAGCGCCTATTTCGACGTACGCAAAGACACGGGTGTATGGTGACTACCAGGCTACTCTGAGGGCGATGGTAAAGTATGAGAATGCGTTCGGTCGTATCAGGTTCCCTAAAACCAGGGTCCATTCCTGGGTACAGTTGCTTCCCAGGCAGCCGATACCGTGGTGTGCAAATCTTCCAACCGATTTAATGGTCCAACGAACCCACCATTACGTACTGGCCACGGTTCGAGTAGATCTTTCCCGGGCGCATACAAATGTCGCCCGCTCGTAAATTCAAATTTACCCAAGAATTTCATCAGCAAACGTTACTGGTGGCATACTCGCAACTGCATCCTGCATAATACGGCGAAGGAAAGGGTGAACGGGAACGAGCGAGCGGAGGACACTGCCAGGCCACAAACCAGTATCCGGTGACAACGTACAACGAAGTCACCGACCATGACAACCAGCGTAGTACTGGTGGTCGTGTGTGGTTTCGGGCACACGGTGACTCCTTGTCAGTTGGCACGAGTTTTCCCGGGCGAAGGGATGTCCCGATCGTAGTCAAAACCGTCGGCCATTGCACATTGCGGGGACATGCCCGAAGTGTACACAAAGTCTTGCTACGGACAGTTAACCTTGAATGACCTTATTACCGGGTCGGTTACGAACGTAACGGTGAGGGACAACGTTTCATCCGTGCACGGATGATTTACGATTCCGGAATCATTGGATGGATTAATTTTGATTACACACACACAAGGAACAAGGAACGCTCCGTGCGGGTAGCGGCAAAAGATTCTAGCGAACGACAGTAAGGCAATCCCTGGATCGTTGCTCTAATCGTTTACTTCACGTACTGCAAAGAGCACGCCACAGCGGTTGTGTCATTGTGCGAGGAAATCGGAAAGCCACCAGGATTCCAGCCCGAAAACACACAATTCTTCGGTGGTCACTTTGTGTACTATCGTTTCGAGCGTGACAGTTATTGGGGATTCTCGCAGAAGAAATTGGATTAGATTCTGGCTTATTTCATTACTTCCGCCGCCCGATAGCGAAAGGAAACAAAGATGCATGCGCGTACCCATGCCCGATGTTTACGAGTTGACGAGCAGATTTAGCAGGAATTATCGAATCGAGGCACCAGCATTATTGCTGCTGCGTTATTATTTATCCTTCCCTGGTCGGTGTATCGAGCGAGCAAACAATCCCGGCATTCATCCACGGCAAAATATTCAAACACGCACACAATCTAGCACACAACTACCAACACAATTTATTGGTCGATAAAGGATAACGATTGTGCGCGCGTGTGTGTGTGTGCGTCGAGGTGTGATTAAATTTTGAAATATGACACCAAACGTTGTTGTAGAAAGCGAATCAAAAGCGATCATCGTTTGTACTGTTTTGTTTGTGCAGTAAGTGCCCACTGCACGGTGTGATGATTCAAGATGGAGTTGCAAATAAACACACGCGCCTACACTCAATGGTGTCATTATTCATGCACTTAATACACCCAATTAATTACGATCCCGCTACGGTTCACCGGAATAGAGGACACTGTAATTACATAAATAATACGAGGACTCGGGAGTTTGTGTGCGCCCACACGGGATTATAATCGGGAAGTGGATTGTCTTCGGTGTACTTTGGGTATTGATGAAAGATTGATTCAGTGGTGATCTTCGTTGGGAACGGATGAATTGGTACATCTACAAATTAACGGGCCTATTGCAATACAATAAGAAGCGGTGACTGTTGGCATCATTTAGAATAACGCTTGATGTCCTTATACTAGGTCCAATTATAGAATATAGGGATTTCTAAATGCTCATATCCCGAGGACCGCTCATAGTGAGATGCACCACACGCCTTAAAAGCTCGAGGCTCCAACCGCCGAGGCTCACTTAGCTTATACTATGATCGGCTCCTGGTCTAAACAAAAATAAATAACTACGCGACAAATATAAAGTTTATGGTTAGAATGGGAGAGTACGGGTTCCTATATGGGTTTAATTTCTTATTTCCAATTGTGTGGCGTTTGCGACTTGTTTTTGATGCGGTGAGGGCTGGGGTGACGGCCCCTGCTCTCAACTCGAATTCTGCCTGAGTGAGTGCCCCAAATTAACGAAAATGTGAAGAATATGAAGATATAGAAGCTGATTAATATAAATAATAGGATGCGACAACATCTTCTTTATATTAATATTATTTAGTTGTATATTCAATTTTTATATATATTTTGAACGTTCATGTTCGCGAAGTGTGCCAGGAAATAAGCATTAAAGAGCTGAATCTTTTAAAGAGTTGTTACTCAACATTAATTGTAATGTTTAGTTAATTAATTGCATTTGTATTATTTAATTCAGTCCCATAACAGATGTATGAATATTATATGTAAAGCTTGCATTAAACAGAGTAATAATTGCTCAAAGCTGAAGCTTTATGTGTTGAAGATTAATCAAAAAAATAGTAGACTACGAGAAAGTAAGCCAGGAAGCTTCGCTTTTTTCTATTTTTCATGTTCAAAGGTTCTTCCTTTTTGTAGCCGCAGCAATGCCATTACTCAATCTCAGTTTGCGCCTAGTATGCCTTCGCTGTCCATGTTGATGGCTCAAAAAGATATTGTGGACTGAATCGTTCGTAGCCATCCCCATGAAGTGACCAGCCCTTAGGATCCTGGCGAGTTTCGTTCACAGAATAGAAGGAAGATACCACCATTTTACTGCTGCAGAATTTGCTTTAATAAATTTTTCCTTAATAAGATTTAATTTAATGGACACCTTCACTATTCTTTACTTAACACTTGACACTCCGTAACCCGCTGCATAAAGGTTATGCATGGCCTCTTAACTAGATGTATTTTCACAGAGTCTCGGAGAAATGACTATAGTCTAGATATGTACAACTTTCAGCTAGTACTGTTTCGCCGAACTGTGTGTTGTAATTGATAATATTAAACTTCCATGCACCAAACTTCAACTATTGATACCTTCCCGTAGCAGCAAAATGAAGCTAACCAATTGATTGACTTTGCCAGCGCACACAACGGAAACGCAATCAACCTCCCGAGCATGGCATCAACCTCCACCCTCTACGATTGTTTCGCTCACGCGCCGAACAAAGCGCGATAACGGATACGCGCAGCACAATGCAATGCGGCTTGAGAAAATTAGCTATGCATCAAAACCATTCAAAATTAAATTCACATCCCATGCGCTTCCGGTAGAGCGGCAGCCACGGCACGTGCGTTTAATTTCACAAATGGTGCACCAAAGAGCGTTCGTTTTCAATTAACAGTCATTGAAGAACACCCACCGAAGGCGTTGTTCCGTGTGTGTGTGTGTGTGCCTTCTGCATTGTTCACTTTCTTCCCGAGGCGTGGAAAATGCTTTCTGTAAGGAAGTTGCGTTGTTCGGGAAGTCCCTCGCTCTCTCTCTCTCTCTTGCGCTTTCACACACAAGCGAACTCAAAAACGCACCCATTTAAATTGCATTACCCGCTGTTGACGCACGTCCTTCGTCAATGAAGGATAAAGAAAATGCGCGAACGACCGAGCGTTACCTTGGCAACAGCGAAAGGATGTGTCACAATAAAAATTCAAGCAAGCGAAACAAAGCACCAACCAAGAAATCAAGCACTACAAAATGTATTGAAATGTCCCGCACTGTACGGCACCGTACCGAACGTGCAGAACGATAATGAATCATTCATCGGTCCCGAGGAAATTTATCGTCCCAACTTGGGTGGGTGGATGCTATTTTCTTACGCAGACAAAACACTACCGACGACTTTCCCGTCCAGGGGCAAAACAAATCCTTCCAACAGGTACAATGGTACTCGGGGGTGGAAGTACGCCCTGCGACAAGGCGCCCGACGAACATATGCATTCGCCATTCCTGTTGAAGCATAAATTGAAACATAAATTTCTACATTTCCGATGGGAACAAATGTGTCTCCACCGGCAGCATCCTTTCGTTTCGGGTGCGTTTTCCGCATGGAAGCTGCGAGACGTCATTTTCTTTCGGCTTGAGAATTTCCACTTGAAGCCGGTGATGGTACAGTGCTGGTTGAAAAATGTGCGGAGAGTTTATTTTTGTGTTATGTTAGGTGTTGGGATTCGATTGCTTATTTTAGAAGAAATTTAGTAAACATTTTAATATTAACGTTCTGCCGTTTTTCACGACTTTAAACGTCAAGCTGTTAAACTTAAAAATAGATGCTGATGAATATATTTTAGCAACAAAAATGCCTGTATGAACTTAAATTTTATCGAACATTAAGCTGAAAAATGATTATATACTAGGGTTTTTAATTCAATCCTTGTAAAACTTGTGCTAAAACATACATACATACATATTGGAGATAGAGCTTTGTTAACCTTAGAATATTATTTTCTGTAAGAACACATGAAAACTGCTTTAAATATGGATTGATTCAGAACATCCATCAGATGTTTAAAGGATGTATAGCTTGTTAGCAATATTGGCTGATAAATGAGCTACAAACCGAATATAAAATTTATTATGATTTTGAGTGTCGGGTATTGTATTATAGGTCTTCACATTCTAGTATTGTTGAGATCATAATACTGAAATGATCTATTTTTTGCTGATATTTATTTAAAATTTATGATCATATGATAAGATCCTTGGAAAAGTATTACTTGAAGGAAATTATACTCTTTCATAATCATACAATAAACGCATATTAAGCTGGTTTAGTTAATGGTATCTTAATAATAATAATATCTCTTTCTAAAAATGCTCTAAAACTGCTTAAATCTTTAAGTTTTATGTCATATTTGTTCTTAGTTTATGTATTATACATTTAAATAAAAGTTAGTAAAGAGAAATAAATCCGTAAAATTAAAAAGACTTTATCAAAATGCACGCAAACATATGTCACCCAATCAAATGACAGTTGGCATTTTAAAATGTTTGTAAGAAACCAATTGCCGTAAGATAATATTTCTTGCACGCATTGTACCGCTCTCGGAGGCTGTGATATCAAAAATGTAATTCCATTCTTCACTTCCCGTGTGTGTGTGTGTGCGTATGAGAAAGAGAGTATGGTGCACCATCCATCCGCCTTTCGACTGTGCTTTCGATTTCGATGACAATGCTTCACATGATGCCTACCACGGTTCTTGACGCGGCAAGAAGTGCTGGGTGGACGGGACGCGCGGACCCGATGGTTTATTGTTTTCAACGGCATTACGGCAAACACTATTGGGTGCACATTATGCCTTAGACATAATGCCATCATCATCATCATCGACCCCTGAGCTCTGGTTCGGATGCCCCGGTCGGATGGTTTGCCCGGTGCTGATGCTATTGGGAAATGAAATTTTGGTAATGTGTCAAACGCATCGGCTTGGGTGGAGTCAGGACCCAGGCAGTAAAAGGTGGAGGAAATGTGGAGCTCGGTCGATATTGTTTGCCAGGAATCGTGACTTTTTGCCAGTTTGCGAGCAAAAAGGGAACAGCTTAGCGGAGCGTACGAAACGGCACACGGCGCCAAGAATGCATGTGAATAAATCAGAAACAGATATTTGTGGCACATATACGCAAGGGTTTCGTACGTACATACGTATCGTACGTACGAATTTTATCTATTTCTTGTGACTTTAATGCTTTTTCGAGCGCGTGGTTTATTGCGCTACATGTGCGCACCGTTTGTTTCACTTTGGTTTGGAGTTTCAATATCGCAAGCATTTACCGTGTGATGGATGGAAACTTTAAAGGTTTAAAATTATTTCTGATAATTTTATCCAATGTCGGAGGTCTTTTTGAGCATTCGTATGAGCTTTCCGATGAGTTTATCTGTTATGATGTACTGCTAGGAAAAGTTTTCTACTCGTAATCTTTTGCAACACTTAAAGATAATAGTTCTGCCCCTACTCAAATGATTAACAGTTCATTTCGAAAGCACAATTTTCAATATCTTCTCAACAAGAACGTACTAATTTAGCCTCCTGCGTTCCGAACCACTCGTTCGCTCCGTTGCTCCCTCATTAGACGGTGACCACGATTCTAACCCCATAAGCTCGGCCGAGCCCTTCATCAGCGCTACGTCGTAAACAAACCGGAACTAAATCCTTTTATGCCGCTACATCCGCTTAGCAGGAACGCCTCTGCCAGGTTCGGTAAAGACCCGTGTGCGCAACGGTAGCGCAACTCCAGTAATTGCAACCAGTCACGTACGGGCGTACGTGGTAATCCGTTTTAAATCGGATTATTAAAATAATTTTACAAAAGTAAATTAGATACATACACACACAGGAACACACCGACACACATGTGTGGGTGTGTGTGTGTGTGTGTGGAGCAAATTGTGTAAGTAGTAGAAACATGGAAAAACGTGGCTCGGCAAAAGGAAGTTGATGGTGCGAGAGCATAAAGTACACGGCTGAGAATTCATTATCGCAATTAAAATGATCAAACTATCCCAAGTGGACCTGGTGCTCTGTTCCGGTGTGGCGGCTTTTGTGAACAGCTCTTTTAGCGATCCTCATGACCCTTTGAGGGGTCGAAGATTGGGTGAGCTGGCCCGTGTCCGGGCTCATTGAACAGTTCCTAGAAGCTCAAAAACATTGGCGAATAATATAAAACTAGCACAACATTCCTTGCTGGTGCATTTTTCACGAGAAATCAATTAGTAAATTTTACTGCACTACGAAAACAAAACAAAAACCTTCAAAGGCAATTCCATTTTAGTTTTTTCTGTGTTAAAAGCATCAACCATTACCGTTAAATCCGTTCAAAGTATTTTGTACGGTAGCGCTACAGCTACTGTTCTTTGCGCAACTAGCACTATGTAGCTATATGACTGAACCCTTTTGAAGCAACTTTTCCCAGGCTTCGCAATCAGAGATAATGGATGTAAAAATGTACAAAATTAAATAAACTCTACGCCCGTGGAGGAGTCACGGAATGGAGGAAGCCATAGCTGTGCTGGCAATGTGTGGTTTAAAAAGGCCACATGGAAGTTCAAACATGAGGATGAGGATGTGCTACGACTATTACCTAGGCTAATCATTGGCTACACAACTATTTTCGGTGGCGGATCTTGCCGTTGGTCATCTGGAGGTGGAAATAATTTTTGTTTAATCTTTTTTCGAAACATTTCTGAATTGCACTTTATCAATTGTTAAATTAATTTTCAATTGTTAAAAAAATAGCTCAAACATCAATTGTTTAGAATTCAATGAGTCCAAGTTTTATGCCATAAAATTGATATTTTTCTTTTCAAATTACAATACAATTACAAATTACAATTTAACTGAGCTGATTGGAAAATTTTTCAATTTGAGTCTGTTTTTGGGTAATTTGGTGTGTCATATGTGAAATATTAAGGAATTTTGTAGCATTTATAGAAATAATCATATATTTATGTAACATGAATCATGCTAGATAACGGTTAGATTACTTTTAGTTGAAAGTTATAAAGTTATAATCCATGAACTAATGATTTTTAAATAAGCTTTTTTCTAATTAATTGATTGTTAATTTTGTTTCTTATTTTTGAGGATTTTAAATAACTTTGGTTGCTTAGTGCTGTAATTATTATAGCACTTTTACTGGGAATGTAAGTTCACAAATGAAAGTTTTTTATGTTATTTTATTTTAATCAATCATGGCTCAATATTTAAGCTGTTTCTTTTGAATAAATCTGTGAAGCATTTTACATTCCGATAAATCAGTAAAAAATATATGCTCCTAAATTGATACAAAAGCAAAAAGTTTCCAACCATTTCCAGGAATGCACTTGGCTCAGGACACTCTAAAACATCCTCCAACATTGCAACACGCACACACACACACATTCCTGCCACATTCACGCTACACGAACGCCGGTGTCGTGTTGAGCAAATTGGCCAATAATGTACGGAGAAGATGAGCTAGGATGAGGTGTCGTGTCAGGGACAGCTAACCACTTTTCCTGTCGGATCAATGTGGAGCCTGAAAGCTGGAGGCTTAGCAATTACTCTCGTCCTCTTCCTTGTTTTTGTGCCTGTGCGGTTCGTACAGCTATTTTTTTTGTTTGCTCTCTCACCACACCGTTTACCCGGCAGCCCTACAGGGTTTCTGCGTGCGAATGCATGAATAAATTATTTAGAATAATTCAAAGCCCCAGAAGCGGAGCAACGAGGACATGAACGAGGACGTACAGGGCAAAAAAAGAAGAAGATAACTCAACCATAACTATAACAAAGCTAAGGGGGAAAGGATTCATTCTTCTTTTCACTCTGGATGGATGTAAAGGTTCCACAGTCCTCACAGTTGGTTCCCGGGACTCGCTTCCTTGCTATTTGTGGCAAATTGTATAGGTGGCTGCAAAGAGTAGCGCAACAACCAGTTTTAGATAGTTTTTCCTTCACAGCTTCTACCGACGCTTTCCACCCCACGGCCGGCGAACGTGACCCAAACCGGGAGTCTTTTGTCTCGATGGTGGACACACATTCTGGATAATGGGTAGCAGCGTTGGGGGTGTGTACGCTTTCCGGGGCTGGATCCATTTTTGCGCAGTTCCAGGCAATTAATGAAACTACAACTTTATATGCCAAGTACATGGGGTGGCTTGTGTTGGCATGCATGGGCTGTGTTTTACCAGTAATCGGAGGGAGACTGAGACAACAAAAGCGCATGAAGTGCTTTTAGATATTCCGGTCACTAGCCATTTTTGAATGTCCCCGAGGGATGGCCCCGGAAATCGTAGGCCATCCTACTCTAGCGACCCTTCGGGTGTGAATGCCTCGTTTTTGGTTTTAGTTTATAAAAAAAGAAACTATTTATAATCGAACTAACAAATGGTGTTCGAGTGTGTTCTGTCGATCGGTATTGCTGAGCCGATACTGTTCCAGTAAAAGTGAAATGGAGGCTACATTGATGTTTTTTTCTATGATCTTTTTATATGAGATGGTCAGAGTTTTATGCTAGTAACAGTTTATTTTATCAATTTTTAACGTAGTTTTTTTTTTGTCAAGATAATAGGCGAAAATAGTGGAGTTAAAGAGGAAAAGGTTGAGTGTCAAACTCGTCTCCTTTTCGGCTAGTTGATCTTTTGAGATCGATTGACAATCAATCCTTCTTGCGACTACTTGTTAATGGACAACTTCCCCCTTCATTGACCCCCCTTTTTGTACCACCATCCTCTCATCACAAGACTCGAAAGTATTTGCATCGGTCCGGATGACCTGATCTTTGTATATGCTGACGACGTCGCTTTGGTGACTGCTTCCCTTCCTAATATTGAACTTGGAAACTTCCTAAGTTTAACTTGGCAAAGACCATTGGACTTGACATAGGCTTAGTTACCCAAACAAAATTATATTGGTTCTTTAGCTGCACACTGAGGAACGCCAGCGACCAACAACATAAGAGGAGCAATGTGTTCCAGCTCGGATATAATAATACTAAAATACCGACAGCTGGTTTGGTTGCATCGAGTAAGACAGCTGAATCTACAACAAAAAGTCATCCTTCTCACCATGCTCCTATTACCAAAGATTGGATTCATGGTATCAGTTTGTGGCACCCGTTTGTTGGACATTGCTAAAGTCACATCGATCATCACTTCGTTTATATGGCAAGGATTTAGAGGTATACTAATGCGTATTCTGCAGATGACCGCACTCACAACCGTGGTGGACTCTATCTAAACATTCCGGCTTTCAAAGTGCAAAGAAATAGTCTATGCTTTAGAACACGTTTCCTCACTGATCCAAATGACAGAGCGAACATACCTTCCAGAAATTATACCGAATATACCCATGTTTAAAGATTGTAATAACACAACTGGCAAACCTGTCACAAGATAGCAGAGACGTAACATCTACACTGGTCATTATCACAGCTGCGCAAAAAGCTCTTCCGGATCCCAAGTGTGTTGTAGAATCACCTCAGACACCGTGGAATAGAGTATGGGAAAACATCGCTCACAAAACACTCACATCACAACAGCGATCCTGTCTGTACATGTTAGCTAATAACAGCATATCCTGTGCTTCATATTTCTACAGAACAGGTCAAGCAACATCTGTCAAATGTTCGTTCATGTCCGACAGATACATCTTTGGTCACCATGTGGATGGAAAAATTTTTTATTTTCATATTTTCTTTGTACACACGCGTTTAACACTATCCTTGGAGAGATGTCGAAGCAGAGAGTGATTTTTTTTGTAGCCGCTCACTTATATATGCTAAGGAAAAAGGAACTAGCTCCTTTTTTTAGGTTGGGTCAAGCTGCGGTGCTCGGTTCGTACTCGATAACTCATCTGCTCGACGGGCGCTCTAAACAGTGCTAAGGTGCAGTCGCCAGAAATCCTTGGAGCTCAAGTTCTCGTTATGCCATAGGGTGCAATCAGCATGATAAAACTTCATGAACGCTTTTCAGAAAACAATCCCGATTTCGCACCCAATTTCGAAGAACTGCGCATCCCTGTTCTAACAGGAAAAGATATATCAAATATTGAAACGCTGCCAAATATTGAACATGTTTGAAGATTACATTATCTTCGTTGATGCTATGATTTATGTAAATGTTCCTCAATCTTATCTGTTGAAAATTGTTGTCGAAAAATGTACATGTTTACGTCTTAAGCATTAAATAAATATAATTAGTTTGTTTTAAAAAAATATTTTTTTTAGATAGTTGAGAGTTGCATCTAACATTTTGCTTTATCATTAATTTTCAACGTGGATGTTTTAAGTCTTTAAGAATACTTAAATTAACAACTAACCGTTCTTTAATTTGAAAAAATCATCAAAAATCCGATTATTTCACTTTCACTCAAATCCTTTTTTACTGAGTCTTCTAAAACAACACAGCAAACGCACGAAGGAATGTTTGCGTGATGGTGCCATTAGGTTTCACGTTCTTCCTGAGCATCGATTGCGAAATTCATCGATACTACGCCGGTGGAATGCAATCACAGTGTACCGGTTTTGTTTTCACAAATCAAATCAATACCTGGCTACACGGCACGTACATTCGCCGTCGTGACCAATCGACGAACAAGCCGTTGAAAGTGCACTTGAATACAATTCGATTCAACAGTTAGTTCACTGGTCGTTCGGTTGCGTGAAGAAACAACTGAAAAGAATGCAAAAAAGCACATAACCAAAACATGAAATAAAACTTACCTCAGGCTGGCTCGGTCAGTACGCTGTGGAATGTGCGGTGCATGCTTGCCAATAAATCACGTTTCTCATCTGGAAAATCGAAATTGGAGCGGCAGTCGTGTCGGTGTGGATGAATGGTCGCCGGAAAGTGGCCAACGCACTACACTCAGGGGCAGCATTTATATGGCACTCTCTCCGGTGACACATAAATTGTACGCCTTCCTGCCCAAAATCGAAGTTAGTTGACCGGGTCCTCGCGCATACTGCACATCGCTTCATTCCATCTAGGCTAGGACGCATCGAAAACATTTACTTCATCGTCTGTCGTGGTTGTGAACAGCTTACGCCGACAGAAGTACAACAGAAAAAACGCTTCCCATCCGATGCCATTTGGAAAGCATCATCGCAATGTGCATGTGGGACGATTCTTTTCGCCCATTTAAGTCTGCCCGCGTCAAGTTAATGGGGGGAAAACAAGCGGGGAGACAAAAAAAAGTGAACGAAAACATTAAACACCTCACATCAGGTTCCGATGCCGTGCAAATGTGTCTCAGGTCGGTTTTAAATCTAGCGTTATTGCACTGATAAGAGTCGTTTAGCGCAAAATTGGCTGGAAGGGAGGACGGCGAAAAATGCGATTCGCATTTACTCTAAAAAACAAGATGAATGTAACTAATACGATCAGTTAGGACATTGATAATGGGCGCCAGGGACACCTTGGGATACGCCGAAAAATGGCGCGTGCTAGAATGGTGGTTGATGGGATGGTACTAGCCGTAACGATATTACACGTATTTCGTTGGATTGCAGCGCGTTATGAATACCTACTTGTATTGGATGCATGAAAAAATTTAACACATACTGTTGTTTTTATTCAATATTTTTGATTTGATCGTTTTATATGTTTAAAAAATGCACTATAATGGTTAGTATGTTTAAATAACTGTTTCTTCTATCAACAAATTTAAGTATCGACTATTGTATGCAAGTCTGTATTTGTCTTTTACATGTTGTTCCTATTATTCGTTAGTAGTCACAACAGTATTTACGTTATTTCCTTTATAGCTGATTTTTTTATGCTTGAAGTATGTTCTTTTTCATGATTCTATCCTATCTATGTTATGGTATTCAATATATCGTAAAATATCACTGTTTTATATTTTGCTTTGTGTTTTTTGTCATTTTTTGAGTAGCTTCTTACTTAGTTTCCAATTTTGTTTGTTTATCTTGTTTCTTCATACACTTGATATTCTGGTTTTTATATCATTTCATTAATCTTTTTGTTTTTTTGCGCCTTTCCCTGCTTCTTGTCACTTTCAGATTAAGATTATCATTGTCATCAGTTTTTGATAATTGCTATCACCTTCGTTAATTATGTATTTAATTTGTTTTATGCTTTAAAAGTCATGTTTATTTGATGATTTAACAAATTTTAAAGGAAGATGGCGTCAAAACTGTCTCCTTTTCATTTTTTAAAACTACAAATCGTCCGCTTTCTTTATGTCTTAAAAATAAATATTGGTTTATGATATTATTGGGTTTTGATAGCTTGATATTTTTATTAGTCTTATATTTAGCTACTTTTTTCCTTTTTCTTTATTTTTGTTCCCATTTTTATCGGATCAGGACTCGTTTCCTTGATCAGGACTGGCCTGTTTTGTACTATTTAAAAAATTGTATGTATTACTAAGAGTCTCTTAACTCTTACATAGTTACATAATTGAGGTCTTCCAAAAGAGAAAAAAAGATTCGGAACTCTACTGCTTGATTAAAGTAGTTTTTATATGATTTTGCTCGAACAAATTTGTTACTGAACAAGGCAAGCCTTTAAAATTTAACAGTATATCTCTTTTATTAGGGCGGCCCGGTGGTGATGCGACAGCGGCGCCGGTCTTCACGCGGCAGGACCGGGGTTCAAGTCTCATCTGGGCCGTTCCCCCATAGTGAGGATTGACTAAACAACTATGCGGTATCAATTAGTCTAGTAAGCCAGAAATGGCAGGCATGCCTTAAGAGGTCGTAAGGCCAAGAAAGAAGAAGATCTCTTTTATTTATTACACGTTCTTCGGACGACAGTATCGAATCTCGTCTGGAGCGCTGTCCTGACTATCCAGCAATGAGTTTTAGAAAGCTAGAAAAAGCAGGCCAAGACCCTCAGAGGTTGTAGTGCCAATAAGAAAAAGAATAATTAGAAGAAAATCACTTTTACTTGGAAAAATCTTTATGAGTACTGAATAGAATAAAAACACAGGACCATTTCAGCTGAACGATCGAGTAAGACTGCTTTATTTTTTGTTATTATCCTTTTAGTCATCTCACCTACACGCTCTCATGCTCTCATTCCTCTCATTATTTTGCTTACTCTCCGTAAAAAAACATACATACAAACCTATACTAGGTCTAAGAAACATTGTAACTTTTTTTTAAATTTTCCTTCGACTACATTAACACGCTTAGTCAAGCAATCTTTTGCCAATTATAATTAAAAGCAGCACAATCATGTTTATGAACATTGCGGGACTGGTTTTATGCACAAAGCATCACTTTACGGCACTTTACGACACTTTCTTTCACTTTAGAATAACTTCCTTACCCCTTTTCTTCGACGAATTCATAAAGCGTTACTTCGGCTGTATTCTGTCAAAAACATTTCTCTATTGCAAAATGGCAAACAAATTGTTTTATTGCGCTCGTAACGGTCGTTTAATCGGTGGTCCGCGTTAACTACTAGCCGACTGCTGACTTTTTATCTGCCACCTGAACCGAAAGTCCAACAGTCATGACGTCCCGGACATCGGCACGCTCTCGGGGTCGTAATATTTCATTCCGACCGTTTAGATAATTTCTTTCAACTCGTTCCTGCATCTCGTCACGCTCTAAGTGGACATGCTTTAGAATCATAATAAAGATGATAATAACAGTTACCTAATGATAATGATAATGGCAACGTTGATGGCAAACGATGGTTAACTGTTATGGGGACGATTATTCGCTCCGCCGCTGCCGCCAGGGACACGAGAAGACTAGTGAAAGGTGAAATTAATAAATTTGAATTAATTCCTATCTCGCTACATCTCGCATTCGGCGCCGGCTTCACCTGCTCGGGCCATTCGGTACGGTTTGGTGATGGAAATTTAGATAGCCCAAAATCTACGGTCACGATCACGAGCAGCCCCGAGCACCCGCGCCTCTCAGTGCTCGCCCAAGAATCGGTGCACTTTTGATGGATATCGTGAAATGCAGAGTGTCGCGCTCGGGCTTGCGGGCCACACAGCATTGCAGTGCCCGACTTCCGACCGTGCATAAATTAATTTATTCACCCAAACTGGCAAATATTAAACGCCTCGCCAAATATATTTCCATATCGATCTCCCACCTTGCTGACTCTTTACCACCGTTTTACCCGCCGCATCGGTTGTGGGGATGACTTTTCTGTGCTGCGTTCGGAATCGCTTTATCGCTCGCACGGAAGAAAATCCGATCGATGTAATCATTTCACAGATGGGCTAGCTGCGATTTCGACCCAGCGCTCCTTTCCCAACCAGCACCAGCTAGCGGAATTTCGATAAACGCTAAACCGAGGGATTTTGGGTTCCACGTCCACCGCCTGGCTTACCGTGTGCCGGGTTGCGTTTTCGGTTTACCTGTTTTTGGCGGTGTCAGCGTTCTCGGTCGGGTGGGCGATGGATCATGAAACGGACAGGGCAGGTGGAAAACGGGGGGAGGAAAATTAAATTTCGATGAAATTTAATAACGATTTTCATCACATTTATTTTCGATTTTCCATTTCGTTTCAAATGGATTGATTCGCGCGGACTATGTGTGAGGGGTTGGTTTTCTGGGGGATAATGCGCTCGTTATCTGGTGAGAGCTGGTGCTAGTAAAAAGTTTATCGTGTTTGATCAAAGTTTTTTGAAAAAAGTTAGCGTGAAAGTTGTTGACCGCATTGCACAAGCGAAGGTCAAGAAAACATGTGGTGCGTTGAAAGAAATAGGTATCAAAATTTATGGGATGTATCATTCAGCGATTAATAACGAATGATTTGATGCAACAGTAAGGTTTGCTGATTTCAACATAGTTTAAGATATAAACAATAATAAAAACTAAAAAAAAAATTAGAAAAAAGATTAAATTTTTTTTCCTGATTTGAATGCGTTAAGTTCCAGTAATTCATTGGGTACATGTACACGAAACCGTTCTTTGATGGATGAATGTTACCCGTAACATGACAAACAGCTTTTATAAAGTAGAGTAGCATTTTTTTTCGCATTTTTTTTTATTCATGCAAATCTTTTAAACACGTTACTCCTGAGAATAGAAATCGTTACATTCAGCTCAGATAAAAGCGTTAATGAAAAAGTTAATTGTTGTCTGCCCAAATTGGATAAGCTTTTATACTCGAAAAAGATTTACCAACTCTGCTCGAATGCACCCATACATAGAAGAGAAAAAGGTTTGCTGACTGTAAAAACTCGTGCATGTTTCGTGCAGTGTACACGTTGATATTAAATCCACAAACGATTGCTCATCTATAGCCTTCAACATTGGTAAAATAAATCTATAAACTTCAATTTAAAACTGACAGATGCTTAATATTCTTCTTCCTATTTGACACTACGAGCTTAAGAAGTCACGGCCTGAAATCTCTGTCTTTCTTTGACTTAATTTTATCTAAATTATGATAGTCGCGCACGAGATGCAGCCACCGGGCCGCTCCAACAGAGACTTTAGTTGAAGCTAGTGACTATTCTAGCTGTTCAGTGAGGAAAAATCCTTGAAGTGTCGAATTTTTAAGACTCCAATGATATAAGACTTGTTATAAAGTCATGGATAATCGATTTGAAACTTGTTTAATATTAGGTTATTTGGGATAAACTTATAAATCATAATAATATAAATAAAAAAAACCTGATGTCCTGGCTATATAAACATCTACTGTTACTTCTAAAGAAAACATAAGGAAAATCTCTGATCCATCTGTAGTCTGTTCTACCGTGAGAGGCTCTTAAAAAAACATAAGGAAAATCTCTGAAATATCTGTCCGTATCTGTGTGTATCAATGTGAAACAATGTTGAACACTGTTTAGACATTAACGCGTTTCTGATGTCCACTATGACAAAATTGATTTGATTGTAAGAGGATTCTCAAGCTATTCCTTATACAACCTTACTCTAAACCGTGTACATTATAATCACGAAAAAAATATTTCGATTCAATTTAATAGGTATTTGCAACATAATAAAAAAAGGACATCAAAGAACTATCAATTATCTGCAGGAGGTCTCACATAAGACGATTCAGACATGTCGACTAAGAAGATTTTTATGCGATATGTGTATATGCCATACATTCCATGCTAATTTATACGATGCTCCTTTTTGAGTTCCCACATAGTCCTCGAAATTTAACTAAATGTGGCGCTCTGGTTCTAATATTTGACAGCTAAGCTTACAATTAAGGCAGGCGATGGACCAAGCAAAAAGCCCAAAGTGGGAAGAAATAACTAATACCTCCTCCATGGTTACAGATTATTACGATGCTTTAGGTTTTGACCCTTAGTAAATCCAGGAAGTAACAAATATCTCCTGACAATAAGCGCGCCGTTTTGAGAAGATCTGATCATCATAGCGATGATAAATAGACTCGTGTATTTTCTAAACTATTACTTCCATTCAGATGTAGTTTTCGTTCGACAATACGCCATTCTACAATGCGTCATGTTTCTTTTCCAAAGTTTCTCGTTACGGGATATTCATAAAGCGATGTTATTTCATAGATTATTTTCAAAATATAAGGAAAGTATGGTGGTCTAACTGTCCTCTGAATCATATGTAATATCATATGTAATGTCATATGTAATAATCTCCCTCTTAACAAACCTTAAAGTATTACAGAACCGTGCTTCATCGGTAAAGTTTCTGCTTACCAAGGGAATTAAAGTAAAAAAAAAACATCCCAAACAAAGCCAAGGCCCTATAATTCGAACTACAAAATGGAATTCCAACTCGCAGCGAACCAGGTTCATCGCCATGGTGAGTATATCTCGTCAAGAGCTCGTTAGCCTTCCTGCCAGGTTTCGGGCGGTATCCCTTTTTCTTACCGGGGCGCTGGTATGTGGAACAACATTCCCGATCAGGCCGCTCCCTTGCGCCGACGGAATGGTATGCCACATAATCATCTTGGATACTGCCAACTCCCGCAAACAATCGCCTACTCCATCGTAGACGCATGATTCCGGACGAAATAAACGAACGCCTTCCGGGATATAGGAACTCTATCTCTCCCTGGGAATGAATGTGAGGCACTGGCGCCCATTCTACATAACTACGCAACTTGTATTGTTACTTCTTCGGTTCGGGCTCTTCTTCCGCTGGTTCTACGCATATTTGTAGCACCGCCAACCCTATCTGCACCTCCCACAATGTGTGTGCGCGCGTGTGTTCTACTTACGTCCATTAGCTTCCGCAGCGTTATAAGCAGTTCCAGGCGAGCCTGTCAAACAGCTTGGATGATGGTGAGCATGGCAGAAGCTGTTACACGGGAGCTAACGAAACAGACATTCCTTTGGTTTGGGTTGGCCCCCGGTGGGACAAAGAGTGTGCGGTTTTTTTTTCTCCAGCAACAGTGTAAAAACCCAAAGAAAAACAATCATACGATCCTATATTTCCTTTCATACCCATTTGTTTAGCTGTCGTTCTGTTTTGCAGTGTGGCATACGTTTGGAATGGTTTTTTTGTTTTGTTTTGGAAAATGGAAATTTGTGTGCGTTTTTTGTGAGGTTTCTTTTCATCCATTTCCCCAGGAAGAAAGTGGTTTTTGGATAGAAAAAAGAAAGGAAGTGTCAAGAAAATTTTAATCTGATCCAAGTACGCTCGAAGTCGATATGAAAACCATCATCTATCTGTCAACATTTGACACCCGTTGTTGGCACTGATGGGGCAATTAAGCGATCCTTGTGTACTTCGCTTCCTTATGCTATTTAGGCAGGGACAGCAAAAAACTCTCCCGACAATATTTTACTTACAGTGAGAGGTTATTGAAAGCTGTTAACTGATTGAACTTTCAGCCATTCCATTTGTTACCAAGGACCTAGACGCAATTGCGGCAAATCGACTTACCGAATCGTATGCCTCCTCAGAGTCGGTTGACAGTAGCAGCAAAAAAAAAAAATATTTACACAAGAAGCATTTGAATTTCGTCGAACAGGATTAGTAACCGGGTGCGAAATTGAATGGCACAGGCTGTTCCCACAGTCGTACAGAGAGGGCAAGAGTGCAGCACCTTACACCGAAGGGGGCAATCGTTTTCGCAAGATAAACATTACCGAAGGGAACGCCAGTCAATCGATGAATGAGAAACGGAAAGAAAACATTCTCGCTAAGAACACGCTGCGGTAGGCTGGTGGTACATGGTACAGTTTGGGGTGGGAAGGAAATAATCTTCCGTGCCACCAGGTCCTTGTACTGGGAGCTTCCCAAAGTGATCAGTGGGAAAACTCACTGGAGGGTACCGGCACAAAATGGCGTCTGTTCGCGTGCGTATTGTATTGACATTCCGGTGAAATATTGAAGCCGACCGGGGCACCGAACATGCTTTGTGCTCGGGAGAAATGGCAGAAAAACGCATTAAGTTATGGATGTGGAGACATTCCGTCGTTCATTGTAAAACATTTCCCGTGTTTCCGTGCTGGGAGGAAAAATGGATGCTGTGTGTTGTCGTTGCTTTGTTGTACTACATGTAGAATGTGTAACAATGAGAAAAAAAAGATGGTGTACGCAAAAACTAAAGAGCAAAAGTTGATATTCTCCGCTAGTAGAGCTACTATCTTGCACTCTGGTGAGTAGTAAGTGCTGCTACACCGTGCCTACGCAGTATCTTTTATGATTTTAATCTTTTCAGGACAACATAAGCTGCATCGATTACAGCAAGATGATCGTTGCAGTCGTATCGAAAGGTACCGACAAGCTGGTAGCCGCAAATGTAAGCTACCGTTTGCCAGAACCGGACGGGCAACCAGTGTCCGAAAATCCCCTTACTACAATTTATTGTTATCCTCGACTGCAGCAGTCGGCTAGAAATCAACCCAGTCCAGCACGGTGACGGAATCCTCTCGGACGGTAAGGATCAAGCCAGCCTTCACCGAGGAAATCGAGTCGATGAAGGGCCCATAGCGCGTAGAACACACGGTACTACGTAGGCCTAGAACACACGTGTTGAGGAGGTTGAGGTTCCGCCGGATGAACTGGCTCATCCCGGGGAAAACGTTCGAGCGTCGAAAGGTCGTCTTTTCGATGCAGTCGTGTTAATCGTTTGGTCGGGATCACTTGCTTCAAGTGTTTTAGGATGCTACAACATTGGATGTACGTTGCTTCGCTTTGTAAGGAAGGCGTGTGTGTAGGCTTCGACCAAAAGCACATGCACGACAAAAAGCAACGGCTCATCCAGGGAAACCTGTCACGGTCAATTGTTTCATCCAATAGCGACACGGCTGTGATACGAGTATTGTGTAGATAAACCTGGTTGCACCAAGAACAGTATGTACGCATCGGATTAAACTATGGTTTTGCATCACCAAGGATGGTAAAAACAAATGGCACATCAAAAAGCATTTTAAAATCAAAATTCATGAAAAAGAGTCTTTAATTTTTTATACTATTTTAGGGAAAATTTTGTTTGTTTGTTTGTGATTTCTTTATCAAAAAAATCGCCAAAACTCTCATTATCCATTGGCCCAGGTCACACGGTACATCCGTGGTTGCTTGGGCCAGCATTTACGTGCGTGTTACAACGCTACAGGGTCACAGGTCGGTGTAATAGTGAATGCTTCCGTAGGCAATGAACAGAGCACAATCATTTTACGGTTTCTTCTATGGCCTAGTGAAAGGATTCAATATTCCGGCAGCACTGACGATGCGCCTTGAATGTAAACTGCCATGATTCCCCCGGAAGTAGCGTGATATGGCAGAATTTGGTTACGCTCATGGCAGCCGAACCGAACAGATATCCCGAAAGTAAGAACTTTGTGCATTGCAACCGTTTAAGAGCCACACCTGCATGGTTGGACATTGCTGTTCAGCAGCGTTGGAATAGAATTCTCAAGGATGGTTTATGCCGTGGAATTGACGCGTCTTTAGTAATACCTTTTTAGCTTCCCTATAAACTAGATTACGTAGAAATAGACTAATAATAATTGTATTCGCCAAAATGTATGCATTCAACGGCACAACTAATTATAGTATAAGTAATGAATTATAGTAGTATAGTAGAATAGAGCTAATAGAGAGAATGAGAATAGAATAAACAGTAGCAACTGAACCTACGGCGTAACATCACCTATACATCGAGAAAGCGTAATCAATAATATTCTTGTTTAGTCTTTACCTGCTTTGGCGATCAAGCAGTGCTTCAATTTTGACTCAAAATGATTACGATAACTCTTTTGAGGTATGCTTCGGTTGACATGTGGGTCGTTTTAAATAAGTATTGTTCAAAGCTCATGTCCTCATAAATGCTATATTTTGAATAAAGTGGATGTATCTCACAAGACTTGGAAGTAATTTTTCCTTTTTAAAACATACACGCTAAATGTTGACAATTTTAGTTAAAAACGGAACAATCGGAGTTCATCGGAGCGCTCCGGAGTGGATGGAACTCCGGATTCGATCGGCGTACTCCGGAGTTGATGGAGCTCCGGAGTCGGATCCGGAATTCTACCGGAGTCGAAGTCAAATTTCAACATGTGGAGTCGGAGTGGATTCGTGAATCTATTTTGGAGTTCCCATTACTTCACCAGACCCTTGGTGACGGGGTCGATAATGCGATTGTTTTTGAATTTTATGTCCGTACACAAGATCTGTCTAGAATATAGCCTCTTACATTAAAGGTGGGTGTACAACAATCTATACTTGGTTCTGCCTCGCAAACTTAAAATTTATAAATTCTGAAATTATCAAGACAGTGTGATTTAATCCTGTTAAACTTATCTTTTAGAGTTATTTGTGGTCCCATGTCTATGCCAATTAGACACAAAGGACAGATGCTCTTAAAGTCAATAATGCTACGAGATTCAGCTCGATTTTTTAGCTCAAGTCATGCAAGGTTTAACTTCTTGATTGCTCGCAAAGCTCAAGCAATGCTGAGGCAACTCAAAATCTCGCATCCTCTGGCTCAGATGTCAAAATGAGTTTAACATGACTGTTCTCTAGTTTGAATTGACAAGATTTTTGGAGTAATCGCCGTTCTACAAGCGTGGTTACTAGGCTGACTTGGCCATGCATGATAATCAACTGATATTGAAGGTCTGGTCGACAATGAGTAACACACAAAAATACAATGAAGGATTCAATAGCAAATAGGTTCTAAATCTGAAGAATTGCACTCAACTCAAACAGTTTAACGTAGTCTATTAATGTTTGTAATTGTTTAGATTCTCGGCACCAATATCGATCATTATTACATTACTTGATTTCGCATCGCTAAAACCTAATCCAAAAAAGTGCATCTTTTAGATTCATCCATTAACTTACCAGACAATCAATCGTTCGTAAGGTCTCACACGTAAAATAATCTTTTGCCACTCGTCATTTTGATATTCCTAATAAGTATTTTATTCTGTTTACATGCACACCCTCGTTCCGAATTCGTTCCACGCACCATCCAACGGGCTTCGGAAGAAATATTGACTCACGTGCCTCTTGGTACGGCTGTGAATTTTTCCCCAATAAAAGTGTGGCAAGTTTATGCCGGTTTCTTCTTGGTCTTGTTCTCACCCGGACCATAGGTGCCGGATTGATTGAGAGCGAAACCGTGGATGGGAATCGTCACCATAACCTAAAAGCCACACAATTGGCAAGGTGCCATCGCGTGAACCGTTTTTTTGTTGTTGTTGCTCCCATTGCTTGGGAAGGCTTCGAAGGCGAAAACTGTCGCTCGCGTGCTGGTAATGGGATGGTTTCCGGTGCGGATGTTAGCGGACGGTTAGCAGCGATGGATGCGGGGAGGTAGAGAACGGGCGTGTACCGCCAATTATGTGGGCGCCGAGGGAGGAAAAACGGAATTCTATTCACGTTTCACCGTCAAAGATGGATGATTTTTGGATTACGAGTAAATAATCACATTTACGAGTAACGACGACGGTAGCGACTGGGACTGGGTGGATTTTTTTTTCTTGAGAATTTCCCATTCTATACCTATCACTGCTCTCCCCTCTCACCCTCGTCTTTCATCACCCTTGTAGTGAAAAATGAACGCCATTGTCGAAACGGGAGAAAGAAAAAACCGCGGAATTGTCAGGTGGTATGAGGTTGGACGACATTGGGGGAGGTGATCCGGTGATCTATCAACGAGATGTTTCGGTGGCATGATGTATTGAAGCGAGTGGCAGTTGATCGAACGACAGCGGCTGGCAGGCATACGTTAATGCGGGTCCGGGTCCCTATTTGTTGCGGGTCAAATCTGTCAAATTGAGGCATGGAATGCATGGTTTCCGAAATGGGAAAAGCTATTTATTTCTTGCTTTTGCTCCGCCTTCGGTGCCGATTATTTGATATGGATGAATGGAGTTGCGGCTGCGAGCCGGTGTGCTTGCTTATTGCTTTTGCACAAGTCTTCACATCTAGCAAGACATGTGTATGGCGCCAAGGGCACGACTGTTACTGTCCATGAATTTGAATTGGTTTCAAACATTTGAATGGTCAAATAAAAGCAAATTTTTATCAGTTTTTGGAATTTTTGATAGCTCAAACATAATCTGGATTTTTTCTAAAAAGCACCTTTTATTCGTTTACAGTAGTTGTAGTAGCTTTGTTAGACTATACCAATTTGATTTTCGTTTTTGGCACTACAACTACAAAAGGGCTTACTTGCTTATTTACTTATCAGGCGCTACAACCGCTTCGCGGTCTTGGCCTGCTGAAACGTTCCTCGATACCGCTCACGGTTTAGCGCCGTCGTCTGCCAATCCAATATCCCGGCCGTTCTGGCGGACGCATCAACGCCATCACTCCATCTCAGTTTGGGCCTACCACGCCTCCTCTGTCCATGTGGATGGCCTAAAAGGACTTTACGGGCTGGGTCGTCCGGTGCCATTCTCATGACATGACCAGCCCACCGGAGCCTGGCGATCCTAATTCGCTGCACGATGGTAAGATCACCGTACAGCTCATAGAGCTCGTCATTGTAGCGGCTCCTCCATTGTCCTTCCACACATACGGGGCCAAAAATCCTTCTGAGCATCTTCCTCTCGAACGCGGCTAAGAGGGTTTCGTCAGTTTTGGACAAAGTCCATGTCTCAGAGGCGTATGTGAGTACTGGGACTATAAAGGTTCTGTACAGTCCCAGCTTCGTCCGTCGCGACAGGTATTTTGAGTGGAGAAGTTTCCTCAGGCTGTAGTATGACCGGATACCATCATTTATGTTGTTATCGGTGCTGACTTTTGACCCCAGATAGGTGAAGTTTTGAACGTCTTCGAAGGTTCGACAAGACTTATCTGTACATCACCCCTACGTAAGTGTTTGTTAGTAGGGCCGCTGGTGGTGCCTCCATTGTTTTGGTTTTTTGGCCTCGATGATCTCCAACCCGAGGTTCAGTGCCGCATAGTCGAACCTTTGGTAAGCTTCTGCTACATGGGATAGCTTCAAACCAATGATGTCTATGCGCCAAGTTCTGGAGGGGCTTACAGAAGAAGGTATCCGAAGTTTTCACCTCCGTGTCTTGGATGGCACTTTCTAGCGCTAGGTTGACCAGAAGACAAGCAAGCCCGTCTTCCTGGCGCAGTCCCTTGGTGGTGGCAAAAGGCCCTGAGAGTTTTCCATCCACCTTCACCTGGCATGTGATGTTGGTCATCGTCATACGTACAAGCCTGGTAAGCTTAGCCGTGATTCCAAATGAGCTCATTCTGTCGTATAGTTTTACCCTAGCTATGCTATCGTATGCGGCTTATAAAAAATGAAGAGATAGTGATGATGATGTAGCTAATGCTCCGCCATCTTCTCTAAGATTTACCGCATGGTGAAGATCTGGTCAGTGGTTGATTTTCCGTTTCGGAATCCCTTCTGATAGTTTCCAACTATCTCTTCAACGAATTGGCCATTGCTATTAAAAATTCCAATAATTGGCCATTGCTATTAAAAATTCTTACGCCCTGCTATTTCTTATTCATTTAAACAGTATATTTTTCTAAATGTTAAAAATCATAAACTTCTCTTCGAAGAGTGTTTCTTGTTTCGCAAGTTATAGTAGCATTTTCTTTAGCACACTTTCACTTATAGTGTCTCAGTTCTCATCTACCACAAAACCCCGAACACACCTCTTTCTTTTTAATAAGTTTTGCGTCGCTTTTCTATGCATAACAAGACATAACCGGTTCATACTCGTTCGTAATGATGTACATTAAATGGAATGTTTGTTAAAACATATTAAAAAAAGCGAGCAAAATCGTCGTCCCAAACCCCCATTTGCAATGCTTTGCATTGGAACCTTTCAAATTAACTGCGCCATGATTTTCCAACGAATTTCCAGTTGTGCCAGTGTTCGCGTTTGTTCGCGTTTGTTTGCCGTTGTAGCACACAACAAAAACCATCCCCCGGAAAAGAAGTCATTAAAATATGCGATGCATCTGGTGCGGTCTGGCGGGTTTGCTTACACCAGGCGAAACATTGCTGCAGGTGCTGTAACGCAATAATACCAGCACTCGGTCCTTTTTGTGATACGAATTGAAATTGCTTTGTAGGTCGTAAAGCATAAGCATTTGCGCCCTGGCCGTGTTTGGGGTGTGGAAAAATCAGGGCCAGCAAAACCTAACGGTGGCAAACGGGCGACGTTTTATGGACTACTTAACCGGAAATGGGCGCATTACTGTACGCATTGCTCATGGGGTGTGCGTGTGTGGATGGGTTTGTGCGAGAATCAGAAGAATCGGGGGAGCATTCTTCAAAGATTCATTTGTATTCAAAGTACGCACTGGTTGAAAGATTCGTGTCGAAGATGTGTTTGACATTTGACAATCGAGGTTTGAAGCCATTTACTGTAATGATAATGCTTGGTAAAGCTTTAGAAGATGGTAGATCTTTTGTAGATGTGATAATTTTATACAAATACAAAAATAAATATTGAAAGATTGTGCACATGTTACGATCATGTTACGATATATCAACGATTCGTAATACTATTCTTATTTACTTATGTTCGTTACTCGTTCCTGTTTATTCAATGATTAATTGCTCTTTTTATGCGTAAAACTTTGTTCATTTTAAGACACTACTTCACCCAATTTAGTTCGTTACATTTACATATTTCGAACCTCTTGCTGAATATTTTCCATTTGCTTTATTTTACTTTTCAGTAATTTAATACCTTCTAGATCTTTTCTAGCTATAACCATTCTTCTCTGGAAAATCTCTTTATCTCTGCAACACTCTGCAAAAACGTTGAACGAGAATCGAGAAGTTTTTGAACGATGCACCGGGAAATAAAATTTAATCCTTTTTTCCCCAAAGAAGCCTTTGAAAGTGAAAATTTTCTTCGAAATCTTCCGGCGGACGTACTCTTTTCATCTTTCAAACAAACGCAAAAATAGAACGAGTGAGCAAAATCAAACAAATTCCTTACTTTCGTGTACGTACGGCCCCCCGGAACGAGTGGTATGACAAATCAAATTTAAAGAATTGAGCTTCAACCGGTTTGCTGCAGACAAAGGAAAAACAAAGAGGCTTAACCAAAGCACAGCTCACCGGGAAATTGTTTGCGAACGTGTGTGTGTGAGTGATTGTGCCGAGAATGAGTTTAACAACTTCCACACGGTTCGTCCGTTTTGTCTTTCCAGGCCAACGTTCCAGTTGGGGCGTCGCGATATGATCCTTGAATTGAAATGGATTTGAAAAATGAGAGCCTCCTTCACCGACGAACGATAGGCTCCGCAAGGATGTGGTTCATGTGTATCTTTTAATTTGGCCGGATTCGTTACGACGCTGCACGACGCGCGGCTACACTTAATTCAATTTTCATTTTATACTCCGTCGCACGGTTCCGTGCGCTTTATTGCGGGCTGGATATATTTTCCCTTTCGACCGGGTGTGGCTGGCTCTGATGGTGGGCCGGTAAGCGTCCGGGACACTCAGGGACTTACGCTTTAGTTCGGCGTAATTGTATTTGTATTCTGGTGGTAGCTGTCGAGCGCCGGGTATGCCATTCTTGGGCCGTTGTCTTGCGACGTGCCGGAAGACATGCGAGACATGATGAAAAACGATGATTTGAATACGAATTTCGTTTCTATCAGAACCGTTTTTGGCTCTTTTTGTTGTTGTCGCTGAGAGGAACGTCGGCTTTCGTCAAAACGCGCTCCATAATGCCACGCCAACAAATTGCGATGAATTGTGGAAGCTGTTGCATAGGTTGTGTGGGTGAAAAGGATGATGGTGTACGTGTTTTGATACTGATTTGTTGTTTGTGTTTCAGGGGTTGTGATTTGCTGTTTTGGGGAAACGGGGTTTTTCGTATCTAGTGGGAATGATTTGTGTTGTAAATTAATTTTTTGTTGCAGTGACTGTTTTCGATGTCATTTGTATCAGAATAAAGGATTCAAGTGAATTTTTGTTTTATTATATTAGACAAAGAAATAAATTTCTTGAATTGGATAAAACGTTATTGCTTTACCAGAGGTTATTGAATATTCGATTCTGGAAAACATCAATCCGATGTACATATGCTGTGATCTCCAAAGTATTCGTAGGTTTTAATCTTATTTTTCGTTTTCTTCTTCGCGTGGCGACCTGCAGGATCATGCCGGCCATCTAATGTTGCTTGATTTTTTATCGAAATTTTGGGCCTCTGTCATCTGTATGATATCTATGTATATTTTTTGTATTATTTTATTACGGGATATTGGAATGTTGAGGAAGTGGGAGAAATAGAGGAGAAATTTATAGAATAATGGGAATGAGGATAATTAAAAGTGTGAATGAATTGATTAAGGTAACTCAAACCCCTAAACTTTCGTTGCACTGTTGGCCTTCTTCTTCTTCTTCCTCTTCTTCTTCTTCTTCTTCTTCTTCTTCTTCTTCTTCTCTGTGAGGTATCCCTCGGTACGACTTGGAAATCCAGCTTCCTGGGCCTTTCCAAGTTACTCCGCTGGTAAGAGCGAAACCTGCTCCAAAAACCTCCCTCACTACTTTAGGACCGGCAACTAATGGCCTGGCCATATGTTGGCCATCAGATAGCCGATGGCTTATGAGACTTATTGATATCATGATTGATATTTACGGAGGATCACTCCAAATGGGGTTTCAAATACAATCACAAACGGCACCGCTATCACCCAGTCACCGGACAGCTTCAAATCATAATGAAATACACTGTATCAATTGAAGTAATAATATCACTAATAGGAGCCTGAAAACTTATGTTTACCAAAAGCTGTGTAGTAGTGTGCCTTAAGGAAAGACTTATTTATAATGGAAATGAAATTGCATAAAAATTGCTAGAGATATCTCGACGTACTACATTTTACAAGACTCGTACTTGACGGGACTTGACGACAAGCTCTGTTCTGATAAAATTCTTTGAGACAACTTTAATCAAAACCTCTTGCTTAAATCAAATCGTTACTTTCTTATTCTGTTTGACTATCACGAGAGGATATCTTAGTCTTACAATATACATGAACGATAAGTTGTGTATAAAAAAGCAAACCAAAATATCATTTCTTTTGCTGTTTAGATAGATGTTTTAATTCACTACGATGAACCCATCATACGGTGAAATTTCCTTATGTCTCTAAAGTTTTTGGAGTTTACAAGCATTGAACTAAATTATTAGGTGTTATCTGGTTAAACAATGTCAAATTTCATATTTAATCAAATATTATCCAGTCGTCAGGATGTGCCTCATCATCTACATGCTAGCAAACTAGAACTATAATCAAAATATCCAATTACTCCAATTTAATTCCTCGAATATTTTAGCCAAAACTGGTTTGAATATGCGCTATTCACTCAGTTAATTTAAGCCTTTAAATATTTATATTTATGTCGATATATTAGATGCAGGTATAATTCAATTTTCTTAATAACTACCAAAATAGAAAGAGGGCGCTCTCGCTGGACAGACTCTAACACGCCCTATATATTCCCTGGAGATGTTGATCACGGCTCTACATTACTGCCTAAATAAGTGGCAACAATGGTGGTTCGCAGACGACCTTGGACGCTTGTGCTACTCCATATTACCTAAAGTAATACTACGCCCATGGTTTAAAGGCTTTGATGTTGGAAGGTCGTTTATTCGAGTAATGTCACGAATATCTTCGAATCATACTCGCTAAACGCACACATGCATCGGATAGGTCTGGCGACCACAAAAGAGTGCCCGTGTGGCATTGGATTTCATGATATCGACCACTTGATGTGGTCATGTCGGGCTTTTGATGAAACTCTTTCGCAGCTCCTTTCTGCAGTCACCACCCTTGGAAGAAAACCAAATACTCCTATAAGAGACCTACTAGCGCTGAAAGACGTGGAGTACCTGAGAGTCATACACCTATTCATAAAAAAACAATAGCATTTCTATATAACTCTGCTCACTTTTCAATCCTTCACCTCACAATAGACCACTACTCACATAAACACACAACCATACATACAATAGCATCCCTGACAGGGGTTAATACGGCCAGGGCGTTATAAAAAACAAACAAACAAACAAACCAAAACAAATAACTGCCACAATCGGATATTGAAAGCACAACGTATTGTATAAGCGACCCAGTTACGTAAATGATGAACTGTTGTTAAGTACTAAAATTTAAAGTTGATTTTCAAATGAATATTTATTGACTTAGCCATTTCCGACAGCTTTTTTGGCGATTCATGTTCCTAGTTGGTATTTATGAATTTTTTAACGTTCTATCTTATTTTCCTTGCAAAATTTCTATAGGTTCAGGAGCGGGTCTCTTAATTTTCAAGGTTTTTGTTTATTTGTTTTTGCTTGTTGAGTTTTATGCAGTTGGCAAAATTAAATGTAAGTGTAAAATAAATAAATAAATAAATATAGCGAAATGGACATTGCACAAGAAAAAGCACAAAAAACGAACAGGCAAAGAAAAGCAGGTTTCGAATGAAAACATTGTTCAAAGCTAAAATAATGTTTGCAATAATATGGTCAAGACGTCAAGAAAACAAAATTGTGTATTGTTATATAAATATAAAATATAAAATTTTTATACAAGCGCGTTTTCTTATCGTTTTTTGAAACAGAAAATGTATTTTCTTGGACCCCATAGAACACATCACTTACACAACACTTGGTCATTTGTTACACACATACGCACACACGCACAGTTATTTCACTCCCTCTTTCGATCCCGTACCACACACACACACACACACACAGGCGATGCGAACACTGTTGATTGCAATCACTGCTACAGCTGGTTGAAGGGGACCAAATGCATTCGCAAAGGGAAAATATTGCGTCAACAATATTACGATTTGACCCGATGTCAACCAGCTATATCCGGTGATTCAAACTGATTCGCTCAATCGATGACCAGCAGCACTGCAAAATTGGTTCACTTCACTACGGGATCGTCCCGACCCGGCTATCGACTATCCAAACCAAACTACACCCTTAAACTTTCCCAACACAAACACACCGACACACACACACATGATACCCAAAACATCACGATTTCACGTCACGGATGATCGGAGGAATCCCTCGGAGCATAATTCTCTTTATGTTCATCACCATAATCACGAACCGGGGGCAGCTGGGCGAACTCGACCGCTCCGGGCACGGAAGCGCACAGCCATAACAATAATCGTAACATTATCGTAGATAAGACGGACTCGACCAACCCACCGAGGGTATCGTCCGTGCAGCAGCAGTTGACCATCGCCAGCATCGACCACCGCAGCGACGGAGATCGGAATCGTTCTGTCGGGATACCGTCCGGGTTTGCCCTTCGGGGTGGATTTTGTGGGCAAAACTTGAGCTAACTAATTTCGAACGACCTGCAAGATTGAGATGGCCAAACAAAATGGTGAGCGCGTTGGGTGGGCGGGTGAGTACCGTAGCGGTAAAGAAACAATAAAAACCGAAATCCTTGCGGACACACTGCGGGTGACTACGCCAGGACTGGCCAGTCTTACAGCGGTAGTTCGTAGCCACCCTAACGATTTGCTTTGGTACATAATTTTATTAATGGTAACATTGTTTTACGATGCTCTTTCGATGCCGACGCCCATCTCTCGTCGAGGTCGTTTGCGATCGATGGCCATCAAAAGGGAGCGAGATTGAAAAGATAGGGGAAGAGGGAGCGCCTTTTGGGGGAAAGTTGGGAAAAATAAAACCAGATCCAGGTCCTGGTTGCTTGTGTTTGTTACTACTAATTGATCTCCACTAGAACCGTTGTACCGATGATTGCAGGAGCTTGTACCGAAGGGCAAACAAAAAACATCAGTGAAAGAAAATGTAGCAAACATAATGGTGCATTTGGTGTTAAAACCCGGAAAAAATCGTTTGGTGAGCGTGCTCGTGCTTGGTTGTGTGTAAAAGTGATCGTTATTTCATTATCTTTCGTAATCCTCTAAAGTGTGCCCCACCATCTGTGTTGTCATTTTTCCCTGCTTTTCTGCGCTTTCTCGCGTGCTTTTGCTTGTTGTCATTTTCATCAATCGCTAATAACCGTTCATTTGAGGGGGAGTGTGGGAATTTTAATTTTTAATTTATCCCTTCACCCACTTTCCCTTAGCTCCCCCATCCTTCAATACAGGATCGTCTGGTAGGTTGGTTGGTAATTTTCGGCAAAATTACTATGCGAACGAAGGAACCAATCAACGGGCGATGTAATTAACCTGGCCAGATGCAATGCTGCCGCGAGCAAAGTGATTGTTGGGCGAAGGCTTTAGTGATGTTACGATATTGATTTTTTTTTTCGGTGTGGATAATATTAGCCAGTGTTTTGGAATGGAAACTTTTATGCTTGGAATTCAATTTTCCTGTTTTTTTTGTCGTGAAAAAATAATTCGTTTGTAGAAATATTAATACGGTTTATCTTCTCATTTACAAACATATTTAAATTCACATTAATTAAATGTTGAAGAATCTTTTTTGAACTAAATGTTTTACAAACTTTATTTTTAATTCTTTTATAAGAAATTCTATTAAAAAATTACGATTAAATTAAGATGAAACGAATAAATTTTATCGTTTTACCATCTTTTGAAACAGTTTTCTATTAAGAACAAGTATGATTTTGAATTGATCATTATTATTTAAACATTTGCATTGCTCAAATAGACTTAGATACAAATAGACAATAAGAGAACACTTTACATGAAAATCATGATATTCGATGTCTTATTCACGTAGAACGACCTGGCCGTATTGCTATAATAAAAAATATATTAACTAACAAATTAGTATGTGGATCACAGTTGAAGAATAAATTGTTAAGAAATATCTTTTTTCTTATTTTTGTTTTTTTTTTTTATTTTATCACAAAAATAATTCCGGAATTCAATTAATTTGAGATTTTCGTATTATTTATTCAGTGTTCTTATGATACAGTCTCAAGAGAACTTATAACTGAAGACCTTTATGCAGTAAAGAACCAGCGTAACGATAAATGTTGAATATTATTGTTGTTTCAGTGATTCATTAATATTTAATATTTATTTCAAATTGGGTTATTGAAGTTTTAAGTTTAAGATTTAAGTGAAAAACTCGTTGCCATTATTAGTATGAACTTGTTGAAGCATTCTCAAAAGATCAAGCCAGGTTTGTTAGCACAGCAAATTCCTTTGTCTAATGCAGTCTTACGAAAATGTCTTGCAATAGGTCGTTTGTTGTTCTTTAACGCTTTTTCTGCACAGCCGTACCATGATTTTTTCTATTTTCTGATAAGATGGCAGTATTTGGCGAACAACTGTGTTTAGAGAAGCAAAGTCAAGTAAAGTTTTGAAATTGTAATTTATTTTTTGATCGTTGTAAGAGATTTTTGAAATGTGAGTGTGAAGTTAACACAAATGTCAGCAAGGCATTTCCTAATAACCAGTTGCAAATGCTTCATGTTTAAGAGCACCTTTAGGTGTAAAATAAAAAAAGTCATACAGGTAATGAATTTCGGCCACCAAAGATGAGAAAAAGCTAAGTTTTACAGTCTGGTGGCTGCATTGTTGTAAGACTTTTAACCAGGATTAAGGGCAATCGTCTAAACATTCCATCGCTCTACAATACTACCTTTTTGGTAAGCGCGTCGTCTGTTAAATAGACTTTGCACTGACCTCAGACATGTTTAAATAATGTTGAAGAACTTATAGCTATCAAAAGACTTTGCACACTAATTCTGTATTCAACATGGCAAAACAAATGATTGCCGAGAAAGTCTCTGCAGACAGCTGAAGTGGAAAATTTATATATGATGTATTTATGTATGCTTTATTTTAAAGCTTTTTTGAACAAGGCAATTCAAAAAGAATTAGGCAAAAAGAATTAATTATAGCAGAAGTCATCCACTTCTACTTAAAACACATCGTGCAATCTCTTCAGATAATTGCTACGAACTTTAGCGAACTTGCTAAGTTGCCTAAGCTGACTGTGGAAAGTATCCGTAGCCTCGCACTCGCTTAAATGATTCGTTTCCAATTTACTCCCACAAACCAGCAGCAAGTACTTTACCCGGAGCAAGCACACCATTTTATCCCACCCACAGACACCGTGCTTGGATGGGCGAGGTTTTCCCGACGCTACCAAAAACCTAACCACAAACCCTGGATGGATAGCTGCTGGCCAAACATTAGCTAAAATGCTTACCCGTCGCAGGAACTGTGCGCTCGTTTTCCCGGCTAGGGTGAACGGATTTAATGCCACACTTATCGGGCAGAGAAGACACCACCGGGTATGTGCGCTACTCCCAAGCCGTATAATTATTGCAATTGCAGTGCCAATTGCAGTACTCTTTACCGTTGCGAGGAAGTGAATTCGATTCCAATTGGACGGTCTTTCAAGCGGTTGCAAACAGTCATCATCAACACACACAGAGCTCGTTTTCGTGTAAGATGTTTGCGTTTGCTGTGGGAAAATCCGATGCCAAATGAGAGTGCAAAAGAGGGGAAAATAAAATAGCAAACATGCGGGCACAAATAGAAAGTAGGGAAAAAACGAGGAACAAACGAACGAAATAACTGTTTCAATTACAACCCATCTTTTGCTCTTAAAGGTCGTACGGTTCTGGAAGGGTTCGGTGAGATAAGGATGAGCAGACACCGGGTACTTTCAATCCCATTTACTTCGAATCATTGAATCATCAGTCGGTTCCTGGCGGTGGCGTTTTGGATGCACTTTTAAAGAGCTTTTTTTATTGGTTGTTCTGAGAGGGTTTACTTTCTACTTTGTCAAGTGGGAGAAATCGTTGCTTTTTTCGCCCAAATAAAGCGGGATTCGAACTGATTAATGCAGAATACTTAGTGAGCGTAAGTAAACTAAAAGCTAAAGTAGCTTTGAAGTACTTGCAGAGTGCTCTTTTGATAAGTTCTGTTAAAAATAAAACAATCCTCTTAGAACAATTGGAATAGTCGATATTAAGAGCAAGAGAAATGGTAGAAATATTTTAGGACATTACGAAAACAAGCTGACTGTTGCGTATTTTTAATCGTTAGAGCTTCGCGTAACTGGCAACTTTCGCTGATATAAAAAAGACAGTAATCCACCGGTTCTACGAATGAATTTGCACAATTTGCCGTTTTCTTTTTGCTGTGTGTGAGTTATCTGTCACTAGCTTTCCCTAATTATGCCATAACCGGCTTCCGTCCATCCAGTGCGCCTTCCCACTGTTCCGTTTCCAAATGGACTTGCCGATCTTCCATTTCCGATTCCGTTTTTTTGTTCGTTTCTCACCTATTAATTCTCATCCACCAAAAACGCGCACACAGAGAACAGCATTCACTCACGTATTCCTTAGGGGATCTACCATTCATTAGAAGCGCCCATTTTAACACAATTATCTCGGTTTCTTTTAGTCGAACGAGCGTGGCCAGAGCTAAAAAGGCCAGATCCGGCTGGTGTAATCCTTCTTCTTTCTAGGTATCGCTTTTCGGGCGATCTCACACGTTCACAATATACTCGGAAGATAAAGAATTCGATTTGATTAATTCGTTCCGGGAATGAAGACACAGCCCCCGACAAGGCACGAACGGGCGATAACGAAAGAAGATGTTTGATAAAACGGAATAATCACCGTCGTATAACATGACACTCGTGGGGTTTGACTAATGAGCGATGAAGTCAGCATGATTACGCTTTTCCCATTGTAGGTGTTCCGTGCCGATTTCCCGGTGAACAATTGCCAAATGATCGGGAAATAAGCGCGCGAACGGGTGGTGCTCGATGTACGCCAAAGCCGACCATTACTCAACCCGTGTTGGATGTCCGGAACCAAACAACCAAGTATCGGGTAACATTGTAATGCACCAAAAGCAGGTCAATCTGGGCGACGACTCGCGACCAAACTTGTGTTGCTGACTCTTGCAACAGCAAAGTACGAGTTCGTCAAAACAACGCCAGCCAGCTTGACCCACAATCGGTGGAGTGCCGTGTCGGCTGAAATGAGGTATAAATGTGGGCGTCCCACCAACGGTCACTTCAGTACAGTGTCTGTATCCGGAAAAAACACACACATCCGACGTCATCATGAAGTTTCTCGTTGCAATTGCAGTGTGCGCCCTGGTCGGTGTCTGTGCGGCTGACAGCTACGGCAAACCGGCCTACCCGGCCGCACCCGTAGCCCACACGTACGCTGCCCACGCCCCGCACGTCAAGTGTGGCGCCAACCTGCTGGTCGGCTGCGCACCCAACGTTGCCCACGTGCCCTGCCATCCGGCCCACGGTGGACACCAGGAGTACCATCATGCACCGGCCCCGGCCTACCATCACGCCGCCCCAGCCCCAGCCTACCACGCACCGGCCCCAGCTTACCACGCCCCGGCCAAGAAGGAATACCACCACGCCCCGGCCCCGGCCTACCATCATGCTCCGGCCGCCCACGGTGGATACGAGGCAAAGAAGGAGTATGCCGCGCCTGCCTACCATCATGAGGCACCGAAGAAGGAGTACGGACACCATGCTGCCCCTGCCATGCACCACGGAGGTTACGAGGCGAAGAAGGAGCAGGGTTACGGCAAGCCGGCTGCCTACGGCGGCTACGGTAAGCGATCGAGCGACTTCGAGGCTGAGATGGAAGACTGAGGGGTGCGCATGAAGAACGTGGAGCGAACGGAATAGTGTGATGTTTTTGTTTTCGGTTGCTGTTAAGAGAAAATAAGACACCAATAAATCAAGGCTTTAGTAGACAAACAAATGAAACATGTGTGTGCTTTTTGAGTGTTCAAACTTTTTTTTTCACAGGAATGTATGGAAAGAAAATGAAAGTAAATTGCTTTGATTAAGAAGGTAAACTTAAATATTTGTTCTTCATTAATGGTGCTTAATTTAATAGAACTTTCAGCTAGCAGTAACTAAAATTTGCAGTGAATCAGGTTTGTTATTAAAATGAGCTTAATCAACATGCTCGAAAGCCTATAACTTGTATATGTCTGCATAAAACAACCTTAGTTTAATAAAATGGATGGTTCTTTTATGTTTAACCAAAAGTCATGAACAAAGCAGTATTTTTTTTAAATATGCCTTTGCTTTTTTATGGATAGATCTAAACGCACTAGAATCTGTCGTGTTTGAAAAACAACAGCAACCCAAAAGTCATATTTTTTTTAATTATATAAGTCACTCCATCCAAATACAAAATCAAAAACAAGATTCTTTTTAATGTATAAAAGCTTTATTAAGTTGACAGATAATATTTATCATTTAAAAATTAATTCTTGAGGCTCATTTATAGACTTCTTAATCGCTTAATGATGCAAGCCTGCAAGATGTTGAATCGGCGTTTTGTTGAAATTGTACGAAAAGAGCCAAAATGATTTGTATTATGAAAAATGTTTAACCGCATTTGGCACGATTTCCTAGAACAACTCCTATACAGAGTTAACCAATGTCGTGTATAACAGAATCTAGAACAAGGCAACAAATCAAATTATTTGCATTTCAACACTGTTTGAACCGTTTATTTTGGAATTTCTTGCTAGAATGGTTAGGCTGTAAACTATTGGGCAATAGGCCAAGTTATAAAAATGTTACTTTAATTTTTGCACGTCGATAACCTTCAGAAAAGAGAGAAATTGAGTTGAGAGAAGTTACTATTACTATGCTTGACTGTTTTTTTCTAAATCACTAAAACTGTATGTATTATGGTTGTCCGATATGTTAAACAGCACAAAGATCTTTTAATCTAACGCTCTACGGTTGCCAAACTAAATCTTTCGTCCGCGTAGGGCTACGAGAAAGTTGCTTAACAGGTTTTTATTGATAAGCTAGTTTCAACCGTATATTAGCAAAGTAATTTGACAGGAAATACCTATGTTTTGAGATTTCAACATTTAAATTCGTGGAAGTACAAGACTACGTGAATAAGTTTTTTTTGTCATGGTTTAACTGCAGCATTAGCATAAGTCTAACCATTTTGTATTGAGCGCTCCTCTCCAGCTTATAGGACAGGTTGACTCCAAAGTATGTGGCTGTGGCTTCGGATACCACGACATAGATCATCTTCTGTGGTATTGTGTGGAATACGAGGCTGCTCGATCCGACTTGCTCGACGCAGTTAAGAGTATTGTAAGGATGCCTGAGGTTCCTATTCGGGATTCGCTGGGAGACGAAGACGAGGCCTACCTGAGGGTAATTTTTGTTATTTGCCGAGCGAATGGTCGCTTAGTGTGATCTCCCCTCCTTCCTCCTACTGTTCCCTTACTGTTTGTCTGTCTATTATATGTGTTGTACCTCGCTTGTGTGAATGATGATGTATGAGTGGATGAATGAAAGGAAGTATGATTGAGTACGGTTTGTGAAGGCTATGGTACGGCACAGAAGAAGTTGCACCGACCAAAAGGAGAAAGGACAAGGTGGCCTCACATAGCGCTCCAAGCTCCGAACGCACGAGAGTCATGGACTACGATAAAGACCCTCGCTTGTATCTGGATATCGCACACGGATGTTGAAATACTTGGCAACGGAGCGTCCGGTTACACCCGGGACAAGGTGTCCGATACAGACCCCATTCATGAACTAAACCTCGAATTAGGAGGACGGAACACCTCGCATCGTAACAACCGAGCACACTTGGGACAAGATGCGTTTTCACGGTTCGGAGGAGAAAATGTCTCCTAACTTATGTGAAATGTATTTTTGCAATTTAGAATAAGTTCCTTTTGTTTGTAATTTAGAATAAGCAATACTGCCGGGCCATTCTAAATGAATAAAAACAATTGCAGCATTTTTTAGAATATGATTTGGATAGCTGCAACCGTCATAACACGATAAAGACATGAGAAAGACGCAATTCTTTACTCATTTATTAGGCATTATGATGGCTTAACGCCGTAGTGTCAAGGATGTTGTTATGTAGATTTTAGATTTCATAATCAGGTTTATAATCAATCTAATAAACAGAACTTATTGATAATTTAAAAATGATGTGATTTATTTTAAATTTCATAAAGACTGGCTCCAATATTTTCAACGAAATAAAGAACTGGTGGTGAGATTCAAATGGCACTGGAAAATTAGTAGCATTTAACTTATGTTTTCCGTGATCTTCATGGTTACCGATTTGCACACATAAGTTCATAAGTTAATTGTGCTACGTCATGTGTGTAATATTTAAAACACAATATGGGAAAGATTGCACAAAAATGTATAGCATCATAACCAAAAACAAAACAAAAATAAAATTCCCGTATCCAGGGCAGTGATAGGCGAAGAAATTATACAATTATCTTTATTACCGTTGGCGGAAAAACAGCCAAACAAAACACAAAACAATAAACAGCACCCAGTTGCTACTCATAACTGGCAATAAAATTCAATTCATTCTACCGCCTGTGTTGACGGTGGCGGCGAATGTTGAACGTGGGTTCGGCCCTATTTGGTGGCGCGTAAGTGGGCGATGAAAAACCATTCCGATTTAAATGCGAAAATATCCATTTTCCCTTACCAGAGTGTGAGATTTCTGCTGAAAAAAAACACTGTACCCAATAATGTACGCGAGTGTTGCTAAACGCGTAATCTCTGGTTATTATCTTACCATTTCACTTCCTGTTTTACACTTTTCCGGGAGTAAACCAAAAAAACAGAACGAACAACATTTGCCCTTTGGAGTTGGCTGCAGTACATGGCCGTGCCACTTTTTCGGTTGGTGTTTTTCATCGAACAGCTTAAAGCGAAAGTAATTTCACCAAACACTGTACGGTGTGTGGATGTGTGTGAGTGTGAAAATGTGGCAGAATTTTATTCGAATTAATGCTCCACGTGTAACGCGGGTGCCTTTTTTGGGAAGGAAGCTCAATTTCAAAGAAGGAGACAGACAGCAAAAAAGCATCGCTGTTTAAAATCCACTCCCGAGTCGGGACCGTTGTTGCTCGTATTTTAAAGAGTAAATGTTGCCTTACTCGACAATTTCCCTTTTATTGGTCCGGGTGCACACAGTACACGAGTAAGGAGGGAGAAAGCAGGCTAAGCTCCATGATAAGTGGAGCACTGAAAAGCAGAAAAAGCCGATAAAAGTGTACGTGTAGTGTTGTGGAAAGTTCCCCCCAGGAGGCTTTTCATTTTAAAGTCATCGCGAGATGGTCTGCGCGCCACCAAGCGTACACCTTTAGGGGTGTACTTTACCTAATTTATGCTTATTACTTCATGAAAGTACCTTTTTTCGGGTAATGATTTCGGGTGTGCATTTTCAAACGGTTTCAGAAATGGATTACGCGATAAGCAGCATGTGTTTTTGTGCCCGGAAAAAGGTTTTCTCTAAACTAAAAAAAAAAGGGCATAATTAAAGGCTCTCCACTTTTTTGGATGTAAATTGCAACCTTTAATTTAAATAAAATCATCGCATGTTTGCTACGACCGATGGGTACTCGTGCTGCCAGAGTGATCTGCATTTAATTTAGCGACCGCTTCACGGCTGTCATCTGCCAAATGGTAGCCTCCGTTGGAGAGGAGTTTTGCGTCACAGTTTGTAGAGCAAAGAATGGCATTTGAATGGTCGCCTGGAACGCCGGCAAAGGACATCAATCGTTTGCAGCAGTAGCAGTGCAAACACACTCACTCGTATGGTCCACTCAGCAAGGCAAACAATGCTTCCCGGCTATGCGCATTACATTATGCACAACGAAGAGCTTGATGTGTAACCCAGATGCGCGGGGGTCATCACTCGCACTCGGTAACAGTGCTTTGTTTGCCGACCAACGAACCAAACCCGACCGGCCATCAGCTGATTTGGCATTCCGTTTCAACCGTCATGGGGAATCGGGGATAGGGGGTTTGGTTCAGAGAGGAAGCGTTTGTCAACGAACGGACTGACGGATGGACTGTCCGGTGTGCAAAAACAACGCACGGCACGGGACGGGTTGATGGGTTTAAATGTTTGATGCCGATGTCAGCAGCAGCAAACAGCAACAGCCTGTGGTTAGTTTGTGCCAACGATGCGTTTCTGCATGCTTTCGAGTTTTTTTGCATAGGTTTGTTGTACTCTCTCTCTGCTACTCGCACTCGCACGAACCAAGCGAAAAGTTGGCCAATGGCCGATGGATTGCATCGCGTTTGCAGAATTGTCGCCTGCAAATGGTTTTGTTTGCTTCCGCTACGGGGTTTCGACTTTGATCGGACACGGTAACAGACCTTTTTTGTTTGCAGAAAAAAACAGTACTCTTTGGGGAATCTTCCTGCTAATGCTTTTTATTACGAACGGTCATGAATGCAACAAATTAACGAATGAATGAAGTTTAATGAATTTGGTGCGGTGATTTGGGATTACAATTGTTTTATAACTACAATTGAATATTAACTAAGGACGTATCAAGTGGCCGCTTTCATAGTTCAGATATAGGACATTATTTTACTAAGGTAGTAACGAATAACTCAGAGTCGGATTACCCTATCTTGTCTTATGCCACGCTTGTGGACGAATTAAACAAAAAGGTTCAAACAATCTTTGCTAATTTGAATGACAAATTCGAAACGTTCAATTCAAAATATGTTTGATGCTTAGCTTCCTGTTTTGAAGCACATCGAGATCATCATCTTCGTTTTCGAAAACGTGACGTTAGGCAGAAACACAGGTTAGAACGCAAGGGTTTCTAGTGCACCATCAGCTGAATTCTTCTAAGTAGTTCTGTGGAGTTTGAGAGTCTATTAAATAACATATTGTAAAGTAGCTTTTAAGGTCGTTTAAAGTTTATGAGTATCATGGTCAACGATATCATAGACGATTTTTTTTATGAACGGCTCTAGGGCGCTTCCTTGCAGTACTCTTGATGTGAATTAAAAACTGTGGAAAGAATACAATCCTATATTTACTTTAACTGACCTTTTGAATAAAAAATCAAAGCCTGCTTAATCTGTATTTTATTAGTTTTGTAGTAATTCAAAATTCTAAAAAGTACCACTTGTCACCTGCATATACCTTGGCCATAAAATGTCAAATGAATGAAATGTCCAGAATAAAGCGGAGTGGTTGATCGAACAAGATTGATTTGATTGATTCTTCCGTCTTCCGTACGATTGAGAAATTTAGGAGCTTAAAGTTTGAACTACAAAACCGTGTAGTTATTCTGTACATTTTATTTATGTATTTATGAATTTATTTAAACATTGAGATAAGGCATAATTAGGATTGATCGCAACCAGTTATTGATTCAACTTTACTGCATCTATTGCAATGTTTTTAAATATTCGATCTTAAGTAACTAGTAGCGTATGCTGCAGTTGAGTTAAAAACCAGTATTGCTAAAGTATAGAGCCATTTGATGGACATAAATGTAAAGTCTTTAGCTTTTTAATATAAAATGTAAAGACCTAACACTTGTAAATATACTGATGGTAATATGAATGCTAATAATTTTTCCTTTGAGGACAAGAGATTAATTTGAATAAAAATAGCCACAACAAACTTCACTAGAAATTTGTCCAGTTTTCCAGCTTCAAATCAGATTTTCAGCAAAAAGATAAGAGTAGACACAATGATTAATTAACATCCTAATATTCTCCACATTCGATGCTGATGAAACAGCTCTTAAGTAAACCCATGTTTGCCCAATTTCTTTCTTTCACCATTTCCCTTAACCATAAACGAACGCCATTGCTTGTTTAGTTTTACATTAGACTTGTTTAATAAATCATAATACTCCATCAGTTCCGTACAACAGTACGCCTTAATCCACTGGTATTTTACGCTCGCCTAATACTTGGCCGGTGCCGGCGCATGATGGACTGGAGCCGGTGCATGGTAAGCCGCGGCTGGGGCGTGGTAAGCGGGTGCTGGCGCGTGGTAAGCGGGGGCCGGAGCGTGATGATGGGCCGGTTCATGATGGTACTCGTGGTGTCCACCGTGGGCCGGAACGCACGGCACGTGGGCAACGTTCGGGTGGCAGCTGAACAGCAAGTTCGATCCGCACGGCACATGATGTCCTCCGTGGCCACCTCCGTAGTGTGCGGCCGGTTTGCCATAACCCTTGGCGTGGTAGTCAGCCTGGGACGATCCGATGGCCAGCAGCAGGACGGTAGCGACAGCAACGATGCACTTCATGATGCTAACTGTGTGACGTTGGACTTTGAACGTGGTCGGAAATGAAACGGAGTCGATGAGCTCTTGGTGGCGTTACTCGAAGTGGACTAATACTTTGACCGTCTGGCAAACGACAATTTATATCGAGCCAATTGTCGAACGGCAAACCGTTTCACCCATCAGCAGTTTTTTTGGGACAATTGTTTGGGGAACTTCGGTTTTTTTGAGTGGTGGTCAATCGATTGGCAGAGGACACAAAACCACGCATCGCGCACATTTGTTGAAACTTATCAATGAAAAAAGGATCGAAAAAGTATGCGCTTAATTTTTGTTTATGCTTTCAGTTTGTTTTTAACGCATAAAGTTAAGAAAAACTTGTACCTCGTTTTGTTTTGCGCACCAATGCGATTCATTCAAATTGACCTCAGGTGTCGGACTTTGGATTCAACTTATACCGTTTAAAAGAAACTTATAGTTAATCAAAAACGCATATATTGATCATAGAAATGTTAACAATTTTTGTTACGAAAATTATTTTATGGTATTTATCGACTTTTGACTCGATTTCAATTTGAAACTATTATTGTAAAATAGCACCAAACAAAGCTTCAATAAATTGTCAGCCAAACCCAAATAACTCCGGAATAATGTATGTCCTAATCTTCGTTAAATCGTGTAAAATTGATTTTTAACTTGTTTTTAACTCGTAAAATGATGATGCTGGTAAAACATCGTCCGTCACACTTTTAAAACTCTGTTTGTACACATTTTTGTATAACATTAACAGTCATATACAGTCAATCACTCTTACTTAAGTCGATCAGTACTGTATTGAAAATGATTGAGTTTTTGTGGAATAGAATACAAACCAAAAACCATATTTCGTCAGATATATCGTAATTATGCTAGTTTAAAGCCAACTTTGTGCTGCATTACCCCTAAATTCCTCAATAAAATCTGATACTTTAATTGTACTGCCATAGTTTTAGCTCTTTAGTTTTATTTTAATTAATCCATTAAACAATGAAATTATTTTTCAAGCCCCTATTAATAGATAACCTATTTGATGAGACCGCTCTTTTTGGTCAGGATAAATTTTACAATGATATAAAATTACATAACCTATCTTTACACAAAAAAGTATACCCTCAAACGAACATTTTGAAGGAAAATTATTTGAAAAGAAATGATTTTTTGTTCTTTTTCCGTTGAAAGAAAATAATACTATTGTAAGCATTTATTTTTATAATTGTAAGCATACTTAAAATAATTAAATTTATATCAAATATTCAACTTAGAACTCCTCACGATACTGATAATTATTTCTTCATTGTTCGAAAAAGCTAACAATTTCAAAAATTTTGTGGTCAAGCAAACACAATCATTTATCTGACCTAAGAATGCATTTCCATTGAATGGTCGGGTAAACTAAAACGAACGACGTTTGCCTAAACAAATGAATAATTTAAAGCAGTGGTGTCAAACTCATTTTGACTCGCGAGTCGCATGAAAAACACTGCTAAGTTTGTTTAGTCTTTTGGTAATAAAAGTGAACAAAACTTATGTTATATATACTATGTTAAATCATACTCAATTGAGTAATATAGAATAAAATATTTTAAACGCGACCCGTGTACCCGATATTCATTTGCGGCCTTATTTCAATGGGTCGTCTATTTGACATATCACATCAAAAGACATGCATTGAAGCTCATTATACGTGGATGAATAAAGTATTATATTACAGAATATTTTGCTCCACTATTTTTGTGATAACTTGATGTAATATGTTAATTTTGTTCTATAAATTTGATTTTTTTCTTAGCATTGGAGATTGGAGAAGCATTTCAAAGGTTTCTAACTAGAACCAATAGCAGAAATAACTTAATATTCACAGCTGGAGTTATACATTATTTGCCATAATATTGTGAGTCTAAGTTCATTTTTCGTGATTATTCAAATGCTTCATAATTCATGAAATACAAAAAGTGTACACATTTATCATACTTTAAGATTAATTTTGAATTATTTCGAGCAACTAAACAATTTAAAAAAAATTACATAGCACAATAGTACAAATAACAATCATTCGTTATTTAGAATTTAAAATAATTTAACCTGGTCGATACAATAACCTCCAATTAACATCAAATTGTGTTAAAGTGTGCTTCAATGAAAAATATGTCATTAAGCATTGAACAGTATGGGTTTTCGTTCAATCGTTTGGTAGCGTTTGCAGCATTTGTTTTTCAATAAATTCAACTTTGGCCACCTTGCAAAATGGTTCGAAAACCTATCGATTGCTTTAACACAACACAAGCAATAAAAACGCTCACGCCTGATTGCCTTCCAACTTTGTCGCCCATTTTTTATGCATCTGTTAAGTGCTCCCTAGCGACGAACCATGAAAAATAAGGAAATGAACCACATTAACGCCAGTACAGCGACTGAAAACCCCAAAACAAAACAAAAACAGCCCTACCCAAATTGCTAACAAGAACCGCTCAACACACCGGTTTCCTGCTTACGGAACCGCTTTTCCATACAGCGGAGAAAAACAAAGTTGGACGCCCGTAGCAAAAAAAACCAAACATCGCGAGTTGCTGAAAGTTTGCTGACGATGGAAAACCGAGTTTTGTGTTTTTTGTGTAAATTTTGGCGCTCTCGGGCGATTATAAATAGTGACCGCTGGCCGTTGATACAGTATCAGTCAACGTTTTGTTCTCACTATCGAACAGTGTTCATCAGCCAGTGTCACCTTAAGACCACCACCAACACCACCACCAAAACCAGCACCATGAACTCCATCGTAGCAGCAGTCATCCTTTCCGTCGTCGTCGTTGGTGCCATGGCCGACTACCCAGCACCGGCCAAGTACGAGGCACCTGCCAAGGGAGGATACCACGCACCCGCCCACGGATACGGCCATGCCCCCGCCCCGCACCACGGAGGATACGCTCACCACTCGGCTCCGGTTGTCCACGCTTACGCCGCCAAGGCACCGCATGTCAAGTGCGGCGCTAACCTGCTGGTCGGCTGCGCTCCCAACGTTGCCCACGTCCCATGCGTCCCAGCCCACCACGGAGGACACGGTGGATACGCCGCACCCGCTCACCACGCCGCCCCGGCCCACCATGCCTACGCTGCCCCGGCCCACCACGGATACGCACCCGCCCACGGATACCGTTCCTTCTCCGAGGCTGACCAGGCATTCGATCTGGAGGACTAAGCGGAACACCGATCACGGACGCAGCCACGGCTGAATGCAACGAATACGGATCAATTTGGAACATGGAAACGGATCCCGGCCTCGAAGGACCAACGCAAACCGGCCGCTGAAAATGGGGTGCTGAGCAGTCAGCTGGCCACAGAACTGACCTCCGACAACAGTCGCCATCGCGTGGGCGGCTACTAGCCTAGTATCTTGTGCACTGTTTGATTTGCAATTTGATTTGAGGAAAATAGAATTCATTACAATTAACAAAACCAACTTATGCGCTGTTTGCTCATTGGGGTGCTGTTTTCGGGTGGGAAACAATAGAAAGAAAATGGTTCGAAATGGTAAGATGAGAATTGAATTTAAACAGCTTTAGCCGATCAACCAGCAAATCAACTTGGGAATTTTTTCGTCACTATTTGCTTCAGCGAATGGTTCTAGTTTAAACAGAATGGAAATTAATTTCATTTCAGAACAAGCAACACACTTTGAAGTAATGATTTGAAAGCAAAAATCAATGATCATACTTGATCAGTTTTTTTGTGATAATTTCGTTTCCCATCAGAAAGGAAAACTACTAACATGAGAACTCTTTTATCGAACAACTTTTGAAAAAAAAGGGCCACCACTGAGTACCATCCAACTGTAACACACTGAAGGACACCCTCACAGTACGGTTGGTACGAATTTAATTAAAATTAAATGTTTGCTTTTGATCACGATCTTCGACGGGTGCACCGTTTTCGGTATGCAGAGTGTGCAAAATCACGGTTAAACATACACACCCGTCCTCCACGATCAACGGCGAAAGGTTCGACCAGCTATCGGGAAACAGTGCATTGGTATGGATAGGTTTAATGGAAAGAAAAAACTTTCCCACAAACCGTTTCACCGTTGAGCCCAGCGGGAACCCAGCGTGAGCCCATCAGCGGCAGTGTTATGGGGTCGTTGAAATGTGTCATGTGTTTGAAAGTTTTTTGGTTCATTTTTTATTTTCCTTCGTGTTCCAGTTTGGTTTTTGAGGGAGTGGAAAAAGACACTTTTTCTCCACCAGAGAGCGCCAAACTGCTGTTGTTGCATAATGAAAACTGACCGGTGCACGTCGCTAGAATCGTGGTTTGAATGAATTGGAGCTCATGTTGATGTGAACTTTGGTTGAAAAAACTGTCAAAAATCTGTTGGATGGGTACCATTTTCGTCGATTGACAATTCAATTGGCTGGATCAAGAGGCCAATGGATGGGTAGAATATTAGAGAAAGCAGGCGAATTGTTCCCAAAGTTTGGAGCCCAAATATGCGTTGATTAGGCACACCAGCAATTCATTTAGAACTAACTTGTTTGTCGATAACTGTCCATACATTACCTACATCTTGATCTTTGCAATCTTTTAGTACGATTAAAGTAGGAATGATTCAGTAATGCGGATCACGCATTACAGGGTTTTCGAGGGTATTATCGAAGCATTCGAGCATACTATTGATTCATTTAGTAAGATTGTGTTGATGTGTTCGGCGTTGCTACTGACAGTAGGGGAGAAATGGGCTAAGCGCGATGTCAATAGTAACGCCGAACACATCAACACAATCTTCCAAATACCTCGATAGCTCACTGAATGAATCAATAGTATTCTCGAATGCTTCGATAACGCGCAGAATGCATCGATAATATCCTCAAAACCCTGTATCTGGCTTATCAATATCTTCGTTTAAATTAAATTTTATTATACGCCACGAAGGTTCTATAATAATAGTTAGGTATATGTTTTGTCAGGCATATAAATCAGAGCACGTTGTCACTAAGGGCAACCAGGTGATCGCTTAAGCTGACTCTACAGACCCGGTCTCCATCAAGATGCTCTACTGCTCTACTGGAGTATACTTCCATAGTATGGTGACCATCTGCTGCTTACCTCCTGGCCCGCTTGGAATCTGTCCAACGTAAATTCACCCCGTTTGCTATGCGCTTCTAGAGGGTCCAAGTGGATTACGACGTTCGCTGTGCACTACTAGGCATCGAGCGTAACTGCAACGCACTGAGGCTATTTGTTGAGGGGCTTTCGAACAGCAAGATCGACTCCCCAACGCTACTCCCTGGACTCCACATATGTATGTCTCACCGAGGTTGCTCCGGTCGAGATCGCTGCTCGACGTAGAGGATCACCGAACCCGGTTCGGCGCCTCTGTAAGTGCCGTAAATTCAATGTTGTTAGTAATTGTCACCAACCTGACATGTCGCGCGTCGCGCTTTTAAATTGTATTCAAAACGTCAGTCCTATTACTCGTTGAGCGTTTTATATGTGCTGGCTTCGCTGGGGCCCCCCAACGTGGCCCGTTGAATTTAATGACAATCTATATACAAATTACAAACATTGGTTATGCATGTTAGTTTAGTGTTTCAACTTATTTTTCATCGTTAATTACTACTTTTTTCAATGTGTTTGGTTATTTCAATTCACAAAAATGTGTTTTGTAAGTTCTTGTTCACAATTGGCACTACATAATAATAGTATTACACAAAAATGCAAATATTTTTTTACTGAAGAAAGAAACCTCGTCTGAGCAGTGCAAAAGCTAACAACCTGAGCACTAAATAATTGCTTCAAATGTAATTTTTGTGTACTCTCGCCAGTCTCGCTGTACTGAAAATATCAGTTTAATGAAGTCATAAGCGCACCCTACCTTTACATTTACTCAACCACAAACACAAACTCTCTTCTGTTTATGATGATTTTCAGTTATTTCCATCACTTAAAGGACGCTTTGCTACTTCCGTGCACATTACGAAGCCCCATCCGAGCGAAATAGTGTAGAAGCGAAAACAAATCTACTTTCAATTTAGTACCTCGTTTATCAAAACCATTGTTCAATCGACAAGACAGCTCACGAGGGCGCGCGCGAGCTAAAAACAATGCCGAGCTGTGTTACAACAACGGAAAATAAATTCACAGCAGACACCACAGCAAGACGGCTGCAGTCCAGTGGACGGAAATAATTCATTTTAAAAAACAAATTTATTTAAGCGTTTCCTTTTGCTGCTCTATCCGCGTGCGCTTGGTGACATCGGGCATCGGATTCACGAATGGAGAAACAAATAGACACGATAGTTTGCCGTTTGGAAAAAAAGAAAATCGAGACTCCATTCCTCAATCAGAACGGCAACCGATCCACAACACAGACACACACAAAAATGGTGGTATGTTTATTTTATGCTGAGAGCTTTCTTCGTTTTGCTCTTTCGTGCTCATCCGTGTTTCATTCGTGATGTATTTATTTTCCCCATGTCTATTGGGTGGCTCCTATTCCATTTTCAGACCGTCCATTTTGCTTCTTTTTTTGTTTGCTTCAATGTTTCAACACGCTAAGTCGCTTCTAGTGCATCTTTCACTGCAAGCGAAGGGTTTGCTTTTCTCAAGCACTGCAGTCTGCTTTGGATTTTCACTGGGACGTTTGTGTTTTTTTTTCCTCCTTTCCGGTCTGCTGTGTCTTGAGCGAGCAGCTGTGTTATCTTAGCGAGATTTCCTTTAAGGACGGCAAAGATTTGCCTCGCGAAGATAAACAAAAAAAAGTATGGGGTAAACAGCTGCATTGAATGTTGTTGTAGTTTTACTCTTATTGTACATTCTTGTTTTCAATCATTCTGATTCCTTTTAAACGATTTCATTTACACAGTGCAACTACGCAGCGTAGCATTTGCTTAGAGAAGTTGTTAACTCAAGACAGCAATCCTTGTCTTAGATGGCTTAAGTACTTACCGACTGTTGTTCGGTGTAAGGACCCTATTACTAAGGACTTCCGAGTGCTTTCATTGCATTTTCGATCGAGCTCAGGTGCACCAGCCAATTTCCTATGGAGAAAGGACAACAAGAAGTAACACATTAAAAATACACTCACATCGGATGAGCTTGAATGCAGGTGTTATTATTAGAAAGTCTTAGGAAGGTTATTACCTGGGACATTGTACCGTTTGCATTGTACCGACAGAAATTTATATATATTTCATTAATTAGCATGCCAGGTTTGTTTGCTGCATGAATAACGAAACGAAGCGCAAACCCTGGTACATTGATTGCCTGCACACGTACCTGCACGCTCGCTCAGAATAAACACCGATGGAAAACGGTTTTCCTGGTACGCTGCAGGGCTGAATGGATGCTAAGAAATACAGATCGAGCGAAGGCAGAAAATACAGCCATGATAAAAGGTGCATAAAAAATATTCCAATTATCATACCGAGTAGAAGAAAGAAGCTCTAACTCTCTTTCTTTTTCCCTCTCTGCTGGACTGGTTTTAAAGGTGAAAAAACTTTTCTTCGAGGAAAAAGGTGCACCTTCCAGCTATGGTTTGTTTGGTTCCGTGGGCTTACCTGGTGGGTTTGCCGGCCGGCCGTTGCTTGCTTTGCATCGCAAGAAAGATGGCAGCATGAATGATTTAGTCATGTTTCATTTTTCATCCCACTGAGCATCCCCGCATTCGCGGAAGGAACGTTTTTCCCACCCAGGCAGAAGGATCGTTTAATTTTTCCTTCCTTTTGCGTCAAATGAAATGCCCTCTTCTTGCACCACACACACACAAGTAATGATATGAAAATTATGATAAACTCTCTCGCCACCTAACCTCCTGCACCCAGCTACTTGCGCTTGCTGGGGGGGTTGATGTTATAAGCAGCCGATCATTAAATTCACATTTTCCGGCACCGTTTATTCGTGTTTTTCTTCGTCTGCCGAAGTGCGGCTACTGCTGCTGCTGCGTGCGGTTCTAAACCAATGGCGAAACTTAACCTCAATTATGCTACCGAGCTGTTGAAATATTAACGAAGAATACTAACGAGCCAGCTAAGGCGTGCGTGGCGGGGGCGTTCGTGCCGAAGGTGATTGCGGTGGTTCTCCCCCAAAGGTTATAATGTGTTTAATTTTAGCATGGGTACTTGTTTTAAGATTTTCAATTAAACGCCTCTGTTTAGGTTGGGATGGTGACAGGATTATTATATTATTTGGTTTTTATGAGCTTAAACGTTAACACTCTTTACGCTGCTGTGGTGGTTATGTTTTTGGTGATTATTTTTTGTCTACAAAAAAAAGTTAAGTTATTAAGGAGGATTTTGTAAAGTTATTTATTTGCATTTCGAAGATTTTCTAAACTTTTATAGCTCAAACGGATTGGGAAGAACTTATAGTATATTTTTGGAAAACATTTCTAAGCTCTTCATCGCTTACTATCCCACTGCTTAGGAGAATCAATACATAGGACAAGTCTTTCATATGTCTAAGGAATATTATAGCACACATCATCAAAAACGGTCGCCAACTTTGAGATTATTAACACCAACAAATCAGTCTTTCAATAAATGTTTTGCTAGAGTGCTTAATATTGCTTAGATTTTCTTATTTGTGAAACTGTGATTTACTCAGAACAGACTCTAAAGTATCTTGGTGTAATCATTAAAGATCGACGAGCCAACAGATGGAGAGCAGTTGCTGAAGTGATGGCAGCTCTTTTAAAAAAGGGCGTAGCCATGTTCGCGCACCTGATTGACACCAACGTCCATTGCCAGCTGATGAAAGCGTTCTTCAGAAAGCTGGTTCAACGAGTTTGCAACGCTTATCCTACGACATCGCACGAGTCGTCCCGCCGATCCCGCTGCATCTCCTTATTACAAAAAAATCTCTTTATTTCCCTTGAGTGTCCTGTTGGGTAACGCGTCAGATTGGAGAAGTGGAGTTGTACACCACTTAACTGTTAACGCTAAACAGGTTCTCTCAAAACCATCTTGAGAAGCTAAAGTTTGTACAAGATGCTTACTGCCCTAAATCAATCCCCTAAAGCGATCAAGAATATTCAGCGATCAAATTCACATTTAACTTGACTTGAGCTCCAGTGTATATTGACATATTATCTTTATTGTATTGTATTTATTACAAATAAAATTGTCTGCATGAAGCTACACAATTTACTTAAGAACTAATCTTAGACTTAAACTGCCAGGACAGGAGAGTGATCAGGGAGGGACTGACGGCAGGGAAGAGTTTGTATGGAGACGGGCGAGGAAAGAATCTAAGGACAGGGAAAAGTCGAATAGGTCAGAGGAGGAATTAAAAGCAAGAAGAGCACGCCGCAGTGGATCGTTTGAGCCCGCATCCGTTCGCCGCGATGTAATCGCGAGGAGAGGACGAGGACGAAGACGATAAGCAGGGATGTAAAAGTTGATGCTGGAAAGCAGGAAAGGATCATCAGTGGAATGAAGGAGAAAGGAGGCGATGAAACATGCCTGGGCATGTATGCGGCGAGTCTCCAAGGGTAACAGACCCAGCAGTTGACAGCGTGACGGGTATGAAGGTAGATCCAAGCCAGTACCTCCAAACACTTTGCGAATGGCAAACCGCGTGAAGGCCCTCTGGACCCTCTCCACACGCGACACAGCTGTGCTGCTAGTTGGTGTCCAAATCACCGATGCATACTCCAATGTTGAGCGCACCAAGGAGCAGTACAGTGCCTTCAAACACCCGAGATCACGAAAATCAGAAGCTAATCGACGCAACATTCCTAGAGTTCTGTTTGATCTGGAGATCACGTCATCAATGTGATTCGAGAACGTGAGCCTCGAGTCGATCAAAATGCCCAAATCCTTAACACACGTAACACGGATTAACGGAGATCCACAGAGGGTATAATTAAACATCAAAGGACTCAGGGAACGGGAAAAGGAGATGATTTGACACTTATATGAACGAGTTAATTGCCAACGCTATCAACAATTTAGGATTTAATTTTAATTCCAACGGAATGTTTGTTGAATCACTGAATATGTATTAGATTATTCGTCTCCTTCCCTTTTTTTGACACTGTAACCTGGAGTAGTGTCAACATTCTTTTTACTGATTCTACTAATGTTTATCAATAGAACGTTTATTTAGCAATGTCTTTCTTCCCTTAAGTTTCTCTACGCGTTTCCGTTAGTCTAAAAGCGATGTTTTAGCTTGTGAAGCTTTGTAGATTGTCATTAAAGGAATGTGGAGTTAGCAATTACAAATTCTTCCATCTGAAAAGCCGAGACAACTTCACAAATTTTAAAGAAAACTTATGGTATCGACAAATGTTTGAACTACTATCAACTACATCTCTCATCTCGTCGCATGCCATTCAGCTCTTCAGCATCTCTTTATTTTAAGTGTAATTTATCCGCACTCCAAAAATCTTCATCGCGTTTCGCATCCGCAAAAGATACAAAGTTTCTCAAGCTCTAGTTACGCTACAGCTGCACGTGCCCACATACCGAAGCTCGTTGTTCAGCACACGTCGCAACCACTTCACCGTAAGAAGCTTTCCATATGGTTATCAAAAACCAATTGCCATTGGGAACGACACCCCACATCCATCCCTTTTTGCCTTTTTGGTGCGTTTGCTAAGCAACCACAATCAATTCGCATCACACACTGCAGCAAAACAGCATAAAGCCGTGTTTGATCAGCTTAAATCACACACACACACACGCACACACCAAACCACAGAGCAATCTGTCGCGATGATGAATTATTCACCCCCAGGTGACATGATCAAACCTTCTCGGTAGTCCTGGTGATAGCGCAGATGTGTTGCATTAGCACCGTGTTTTTGTAACATACTGTTTTCTGTTCTGTTTCTCGCTCAAAATCACGTCCCAAGTGCAGCTTAGTCCTGATGTTGCTCTGTGCGTCTGTGGCTCAGCCCAGATTCATCACCTCGATGCCGATGAAAGCCTGCGGCAGTTGTAGCGAAGGAACCGGATGCAGAAAACGGTACTGGTTCCTTTTTTTTTCCCCATCAAGAAACGCAAGTCAAACATCCTCCGGGTTTTCGGTTGATGATCCTCGCCGAAATCATGTTTATTCAGCATCGGGTTCTGCACGATGGGCCCCACGGATGCCTGTTTATGATGGCGGTTTATGATGATGCTGCTGCTGCTGCTGCTGCTGGCAGCAGATTACCACCGTTCGGGCATTTTGGTACACTCTCACTGGCAAAACCCTCGCGCGGGTACTGCTGCCAAAATAAGGACAGGAAAATCACAGAATCGAATCCCTTAACAAACGAAAGAGTGAGAGTGAGGAGACCTTACCATTGATACAGTGCTTAGGAGAATCGGGCAAGGAAAACGACATGCGCACATCACACAAACACACCAGCACACACACACACACACACCATTGTGCAGGGATCCATATTTTTATGAATTGTATTTACATATTTCACCGCTTTCCCCAAGAAAAAAGGGCCGAGATAGAATAAAGAGATGCTTTTCCTTTTCTTTTTGTACCCGTGGACGAAACATCCCCAAATTTGATACATCTCTCCAAAAATGGGTCGGATTTTGGTAGCGGGAAAAGAAGAAAAACCCATAAAGTTTATGAGTTCGCACAAACGAAGCCACCCAACGAAGTGTGGTTTATGTGTCGGTGGTTCCTCGTTCATGGCCTTTTCACTTTCCCTCGATTCCCTCGCACTGCCCTTGTTGTGTGTGTGTGTAAGTTTAACCCAATTTTCGAATTCCTTTGTCCTTCCGTTCGACCCAGGGAAACCTTTATGTTTATTCCAGAGAAGAAAAAAACCACTCCATGCGGAAACTATACTGGCCCTAGACGTCCGCACTATTGTGTGCGATCCGTTTTATCACCTAATAAGATGAAGTGCTGCAGAAACATTTGAAGCATTCCTTGGTTTTCTGGTGCAGCATCATGCAGAATGGACGAAAATGATCGTCTCACTGTTCGTCTTCGGACTAATCAAAACATGGAAAACTAGTTTGCATATTGCTCTGGCCTGCTTTAACCTCTAACACGGAAGCTTTCGTTCGCTTTCCTTTTCCGATAAACCGGCAGCACCATTGACGGGACATAAAAAAGTGGCAAATTTTCATCCATAAAAATCGCATGTCTGCATAATAAAAAAAAGACAACAACGGAGAAACAAAATCAGCGGCAAGGAAAAGGACAATTTTACTGCTTTTCCACAAGCGCTATTAAATTGCTCTTTACCGATCGCTTACAACGCTCGTTTTGCTGTCAGATTCAATTTTCAACAGGCTCTCTACGAAACGAGCACAATGAGTGGAGGCTTGAGTGGAACAGAGAGCGGGAAATGGGGTGCACGATAGTTCATCGTCCTGTGGCGCCCGCGTTTTCCGCGCTCCTTTCGCAATCATAGCGATAGCGGAGAAATAGAGAGAAAGAGAGAGAGAGTGAAAGTGATGAAAAAGGCATAAACCAAATCAAGCGATACACAACATACAGCAGAACGGCGATGAAGGACACCGACACTGACATGAAAATGGCCGTGAAGACGCTGGTCCCTGTTTGTCGCTTTCCCGGAAAAGGGTGGGAGAGAAATAGGGAACAGCGGGGTAGGATGAATGTGTCATAAAACTAACACCAATAAAAATTCAATCAAATTTCGATGGGTTTTCGATCGTCTCGAATGATTTCATCTCGAGCAGCTCGAGTTGATCGATGCCGTGCGTCGGTTTCGTGGTGGTAAAAGCGAGAGGACCGACACACACCAACGCTCGCGTTTTACGTCAGCCACAGTGAATGGATTGAACGTTTATGCATGCTGTTATGTCGCTCGAGTTGACTCGATTGTGAGAAGCTTTCGGTTGATGGTTGGGCGTTGCTTTTTTTTGTTTTATAGCCGGTTCATAAAAAAAGCTTACAAAAGGGAAAGGAATTGTGACAAATGAGATTGAAAAATTTAGAATAATGATTGAAAGTGAAAAACGAAGAATTTTGGAGATGTATGAGTATAAAGGAAAATTTACAAGATTTATTATTTATCGCATTTTTATAATAAATAAGGTTTCTTGATTGTAACAAATCCTTCAATGTATTTTTTAGCAAAAATGAAGCCAACTGTCATTTTAAGAAATTGGTTACAACAACTTTCAACGAAGACAAAAGGAACCTCGTTGAAATCCTTAGATTCAAACAACGTTCAAATTGGACACACACTTTTGGATTTGTGAGGTCCTTTTACTTTGAAAACATGATTTCCAGGTTAACGCGTTTCATGTTTCATGTCCTCAGACATGGAGCGGTATAACACTGCTTCAATTTTATGCCTTGAAAGTAAACAAAAAACTAATAAAGTAAACTCTTGACAACAATTTTTGAAGCCCCCATTAAAACGTTGTTGAAACTTGCATAGCGATCTTCTTTATGATATCCTTTATTTCTGTTTTTAGTTTACCAAATACTGATTCTTTTCCATAATACAAATGTTTGTTGAATTCTTGTTATCCAAAAGTGCAACAGTATAAATCATTTATGGTGTGGAAAATCAGTTGCAATAATCATGATCAAGTTTTATCAAACGTTTGTTCTAAAGATGAGAATATCAACTCTTTTCAAAGAATTAATTCATACTCACTTTTTCACCTTAGCAATTCGAATCGTTTAACAACTCTTTTGCAATTCAAAAGATTTAACAACTCTATCAGAGTTATTAGTCGTCATGGCGATTCGAATCGTTTAATTTTTTTTGCGATTCGAAACGTTTAACAATTCTTTTGAGAGTTAAAATCGCAAAAGAGTTGTTAAAACTCTTCGTGAAGAGTTTATTCAACGCCCTGTTTAGGATGATTTAAATCAATCAATCACTAGTACTCAGTTCGCAGAACACTAGTTTGTTCGATTGATCAAATTCTATTCATATACTTAGATGGATATTATATCGACCGTTTGCAACCGAAATTTAACCAATTCTATCCACTCATTAACTCAAAATGAAGAACGCTTGATTAAGCACAAACAAGTTATATACATACAATATTTATGATTTCATGATCATTAGATAAATGGACAAGAGCAAAGCATGAAGAGTTGGTAGCTAAACAGAATCAATGGTTTTAACCACTAATAGGAGACTATTTTCCAATAGAATACCTCGAATAATGACAGACACTTCGAAAACTGGTCGACTGATTCAAATCGTTAAGACTATTAATCTTTTTCAATTAAATTTGTCCATTATCTAAAGCCCAGCCGTGTTATCGTCCTTAGAGCCGTCCGTAGACATTTACTTTCAATTAATTAGAAGTCAATTTCGTTCGATATTTATCTCTCATCGGTGCCCACCATCACACAAACCTCGTTGCCTTCGTTGCAGCAAGTTCCAATCGCCGAAATGTGAAACTTTCCACATCCACATTTCCAGCTGGATGAATTATCGGGTTCCATCAATTTGTGCGGGCCAAAACCTCATTCCACTTCGATAACTGCCACCAACCATCGGCCACCGATCGAAGCGAAACTTCTTAATCTTGCGTACCGAATGCAATGTGCTGACAGAGCGCACACCGGGTTGCGTTGTTTCGGGAAATAATTTCAACCGTACCCGGTGGAAATGGTTTATAAAATCGCTTCATCGGGAAGTTGTACGCCATCGGTACGGCTGAGCGAATGTTAAAACGAGCTCAAGACGTGTGCGAAGCAAAGAAGAACCTTCCGAAAAAAGAAAGGCCGTTCAACAAGATACAGAAAACACATCAGGATAAATTAGGCTCATCTCGATCTCGAGCGTACGCCCGGCTGAAGTGGGCACGTCGGCAAAATTGCCGCTTTGCCCAGGGTTTCTTGGTGCGGCAAAATCGAAATCGGGCCTCGAACTTTTGCTAAGCCTTCGAAAACATGTTGGCAGAAATTAATTTCAACCCACTTCACATTTTACTGCCGCCAATATGTTGCGGATTATGGACCTCACCTCCCTCCAGTCACGGCTACTTCCTCTGCCGGTCCGTACGAGGGGTCCTTCCAATCACCATCATCAAACCACTTTTCCCCGGGACACTCGGAAATTCGAAGGAAATTTGATGCGTATCGGAGCAGGGTTCGGCGATAATGCGTGAAGGGAGAAGAGAGCGATAAGGCTGAAGGGGAGAGTAGGCAGCAGAAAACTTTCCCGGCCACATTGCTAACCGAGAGCGCAGAAACGGAACGAGTTTGACGAGTTGCCGCTTGATGGGAGCCAAAACTTATAACCGGGGAAGAAACCCGATTGGCCCGATGTTGTGGCTTGCGACCGGCTCAAGTGGGTGTACTGACAAATGAGAACAATTCCGAAGTCGGGACAGGCTTTTTGCCTCCAACTTTGGGCCGGGTGGGCGGACACCAAACAAGACGGAAACTACCCTCATTAGCCCAGCCAGCGTCGGGAGCAAAGGAATTGTGAAGTTACGTTTGCTAAGCGATACTATCAAACTAATGGCAACAGCCATCGTTAACCGGCCACCGGAAGTTCGTTTGCCGGGACCGTTCGTACTGTGATAGATTTCTTTCGCGCCATCCGGGTTCGATAAGAGGCGAAGTTTTTTTTTGTGGGGGAGAAAAACAAAAACAACAAATGGCAAGCAAGAAATCACAAGTGGCAATCAAAATCCTCCATGGCCGATAAGAGAAGATGGGATGCCAGGAGACAGAAGACAAGAAGAGGCCTCTTGTTTAGACATAATGCAGCCTCAGCAGGTTATAGGAAACAATAAAACATGGCAACACGATGATAACGCTTTTTGGGGGAGTATGAGTTTTATTGCAGGGGTTTCCATATTGTATTTTTTTATATTTTTCGAATGATTTTAGTATATTTTGTTGGATCAAATTCAACCAAATCCCAATCAAATTACCAGAATACTAGCTTTAAGTTTTTGTGCATGTGTTTATGTTTATTTATTATTACTAGTAGCAAAAGTCTTTTTTATATCGAATTTTGTATTTGTAAAATTTAACCAACTTCTTCTCCTTCTTATGTTTTTTTCTTAATCATCAATTTCTTCTTCGTTCTACATGAATAAAAAAAAATCATCAATTTCTTCTTATGTTTTCAGGAAAATAAAATTGTTTTGCCAAATTCACCATGAATCCTTGTACCATTATAAAGGGCTGCTGAATTTGTGTGAACATAAAATAAAACACACAGTTTTACAAATGCCTCAAATTTGCTTACAAAAATGTCTTGAGATCTATCTTAATCACGAAAAGCTTGTTTGAAATATAAATATGACAAACAAATATTGAAAACAGCGTTGATAATAATGGCAATAAAGATGGATACTAGTGCACTACGTTTGACAAATATTGTTGAACTTATATGAGCAGAAAAGATAATAGAAATAATAGATAATAGACTAAAATTCAAACACTATATAAAGCAGAACAAATACTCCATTTAATATATGTATTTTTATAGTTCATGACACGATTAAGGCTTTATGAAAGCTTTAAGATAGACCAAAAAATTATATGCAACTGTCAGCAGTCAAAACAGTGAAGCAGTCAGTCAAGTGTAAACAAATTCTCTTTGCAGTGCTTCGAGCCGGTAAATCTGACGAATATTGTGGTTTTCTACAAGAATATTGTGAATCATTAAATGTTCCGTGCTGTTGAAAATGTTGTGTATTTAAAAAAAATACATTTTTTAACAAAAAAACCCTGCGATATTAGCAAGCGTAGTGTGTAAAAATGCTTAAAACGATCAGTTTAAGCTGATCTCAGACGCAAAACCTTAAGATTCATATAGAAAAGATTAACTGGTCCTTAGCCACATTGTTTTGAGACGAAGGTTTTAGGATTGTTTTAAGAAGAACAAATATTTAGCGTTTATTGGCCAGTCTTGAAGTCATCTTCAAGAACTTTAAGTATAATTAGAATGTGAAAACAGTTAAGGTACATATAACATTGTTTGATTCACTGATTGCGTTGTCTATCAGTAAAAAAGTGTATACGCTAATTCTTTCTTATTTGTTGTGTGCAAAAAATTGTTCTAAAAACGATTCTCTACTTCTTAATCTTATCGAGAAACCCTGCCGTCGTTCAATTCATTTGTTTGTCACCAAACTATCCAACGGAACCAGAAAACATTCATAACATTCATCCACACACTCAAGCGTCCAATCATTAAATGGGTCATCCTTCTTATTTTCACTATCTTCACAACCCCTTTGGAAAGGGTACGATAATTCAGTGCTAAATACAATAAGCAAAAAAAGTTTGCTCCCCTAAAGTTTGCTTTTGTCGTGATTTCCGGCTTTCCAGGATGTCAAAAGAGGTCACCCCCCGCAGAATGGCGAACGTTCCAAAACGCAAACGAAACACAAAGGCAAATCGATCGAGCTGCGTTTGCGTTTGATTTGATGCGATATCTGAAAAAAACTCAGGTCTCGAACTTACTGCTTTACGATTTGTATTTTTACAACCATTTCTGTTCGTTTGGTTTTTCGTTCGTTCAGTCTCCTTGTCGCTTTATCTCAGATCGCTTCCAATACTTTACGAGGGAGAAAGTTTTCCCGGCTGGCGCTTTTCTTTTTCTCATAATTTTTGCTCTTCCGTCGAGTTTTTCCTCTTCTCCGATGTGATTGTTTTGGGATGTTTGATAATACGTTTTCGCGTTGTTTTCTTTCTTGTGCGTTTTGGTGGCATTTTGGCGGTTCGATATTCCTGACTGTGCTTGTTTGTTTTCTTATCGTAGAAGGAGTTTTCTGCGTTAGGATGGGATTTTTTGTTTCCTTTCGCTTTCGATCTCACTCCAACACGCAACTGATAAGACGGTCGGTGAGATGAAGTTCTATTTACTGGCTCACTGTACGGCCTCCTGCGTGGTCGGTTGGTTTCATTTTTCTATGCTCACTTCCAAACCTGTGTTGCGAGTTTTTCATCACCTTCTTGTGGGTGTTTTGTTTTTTCTTCTTCTTGTGCACTAATCTTTTCTATGCTACAGGCCTCAACATGGCGTCACGATATCGTGTTTCAAGCACCGTGATATCATCTTAGCAGTGAGTGTGTACCATGCCACCCAGCAACACGACCTTCCAATCTCGTTTCGTATCAAAAACATACTTGAAAGAGCCGTGTCTTTTGGTGCTGTGGTGTGGAAAATTTCCCGAACCACACATTTATTCAATTGGTATGGCATTAATTTAAAGATAGCGCTTCGCGGATAAAGATTCTCCGTTTACTCCTCACCATTTTTCTTGTTGACGCCAGCCCAATAGCTTTTGTTCTTGTGTCGTGAGTTTTTGTCGATTTTCCTCCGGTTGATGGAAAGTTTGTTTGTACTCGCGAAAAGTTGTTTACCAGTGGCTGTGTGGGTAGAAAAGTCAAAGCATCACGTGATTTTGTCAAACATGAAGCCACCCTTTGTGTAACGGGAAAACGAGTGAAAGTAAATCCAGCGCGATGGGTCTAGGATTACCCGGCCGATCGATTGATCTCGGCTGTCAACTGTTTGCCGTCGCGCGGAATTTGGAATGCGATGGAAACAATTGAAGTGAAATTTGGTTTTTGCATGAGTGAATTGTATGGGTGTGTGCTTGCGGAAAATGGTTAGAACGTGGCAAGAAGCGATGCTTGTAGATTGATTTGAAATGTTACAAAGACCGTGCTCGGATTGAATAATATTACAAAATTGTCTGATAACATAAAACTGTTTTTTTAATGAAATATAATACAGAAAAATTGTTAAAATTGATAGTTTAGTTCAAAAAGAGATTTGAAGTTCTTTTACAGAGGATTTGACACCATATACTTTGGAAGGAAAATGTCAGGAATCAATTTACAATAACCTCGATCGATAACTTGTGAATATTTAATTCTTGACACAATTACGTTACTTAAGCGCTTCTTTAAATATCTTAAATACTAAAGAGATGTTTAACATTAAATTCGCTATTGCCTTTCCTAATCATACACACTTCTAAAGTACTTTTTTCTGTAGAAAAATCCTTGCAAGATACATTTAAGGATGATTTCTAGTGATATTGACTTTTTTACAATTATTATTATTATTGATAGAATATTTGTCTCAAAGGCTTTAGAATAGCGTCAATACTTAGAGTTTAATAACATCAAGTGATGTAAGAAAGACGAGATGCATTAGGTCGATAGAACACGGGAATGGAAAACAGCAAAGGTTACATTGTGGTCAAACAGATCACCCGTGGAATAAAGATTAGCGCCCGCACTCAAGGATCACCTTGGGAAAACCTCATGCGTTGCTCGATGTTGGATAGAAGAATGTTGGCAATAAGTAGTTTGCGCGCGTGATCATGGCGTTCTTTTAGCCCAGCAAGACATAACAATCGGCACCGCACTGGATAAGGAGGAGAAGCATCACTGGGGTCGTTCTCGTAAACTTCCGCAGTACCCTCACTAGTCTAGTCTAGGCGAACCCTGCAGGAGAGCAAACCCAGCGTCGTTTGATTAAAAAAAAGTCCTAAATAGGACGAAATCAGCAGTAGTACAACGCCCTTAGACACAGCGAATCACGGACCTCAGACGCCATATGTGTGATGAGGCCCAAAACCTTGTTAGCTCGCTCGAGGACTGTAAACTTGCATGATTCGGTTGTAAATTGAGAGGCATGGTCCAGTGGTTGTATTGCTTTTGGTTAGGTTTAACAGCTGTATAAAACTATAATTTTCAAGTTAAGACAGGAAGAAGATTAGATATGTTCAACCGAACCAGTAACAATGACTTCTACAGTTTCCTGGTGGTTTAATCTATTTCTGTTCAAGAAACATTAAATCGAGTTTTTCATGACACTAAAAGAATTCTAAAAGTACTTCTGGCTAAGGCTCTGCTGATGATAAGCTTAAAATTTGTAATATTGGCTCATTTTTAAAATAATAACATTTATGAATTCAATGTTTTATTTTCTACCTAATCAACTCTTTATCAATTATGAATTCATTTTCTTGCATCGAATGGTGGTAAAGAATGAATAGTAAATATTGTTAACTTATTTATTTAGTGATTTATTTATTTATTTTCCATTATGACGGAAGCCGTATTTTCAATATTGTTAACTTTGATCAAATTAAATTTGCAACCATATAAGCCACAAAATGGCCATCGATAATGGTATAAAGAAACATGAAATCATCCACCGTCTGATATCCTCATGCAAGTCCAAAATGCGCCGCCACAATTCCTTCAGGCTGTTAAATTTATGAGTCCCATTTTTTCGGTCATTATCTAACTGCTCCCATAAACAAAAAATAACCTCCAAAACTCCGAAACGAGTGATAATTTTCGTCCCGTGGTGCACATTCCGTACGACGAACCGATTCAAATTTTCCAACACGCACACACATTTGCAGCGTCGCGAAACGATGACCAACAGACCACCGGGTCATAAATATCGAATGGCGAATCAATTTACACACCCAGCGCCGGCCAAAAAACCCGATCCAGTGTCGTGGTGTAGAGGACACTAGACCCCGCAAGCTTATGCAGCACGCGCTAAAAAGTGCAAGTGATTGCAGAATCGAGCGCGAATGACACAATCATAATCACGCCTCGTAAAGTGTGTAATGGCTGTTTTTTGACAACTGCCCCAAAACTGTTTGACTGATGATACGAGTCTCCGAGTTGCAAAAACATGCGTGCTATATGCGTATTGGAAATCGGTATGTTTTGAATTTGGCCCGCTTGTTGTTGTCTTCAGCTCGAGGCGCTAAATCGGTGTTAAGTCGAAACTTTTCCCACCCAACGCTCCGAAGCCTGGGTGCTTTTTATGACCGAAGCAAAACACACAAAAAAGCGAACGTTGAAAATCACAATCAATTATACTTCCCTCGCTGGAAAGCAGATTAAACGTCATGCGTAGGCGTTTTGCTTGTGGTGAGTTTTGGGGCAAAATCGGACTATAAATAGTGTCGCCACGTTTCGAACACCACATCAACAGTATTTCGCATCCGGTTAGGCCAACCCCAGTAGAGTAGTCGGCTTGAGAAAACAACTCAATAACCCAACGAACCGTACCGAGATGCAGTCCGTCACCGTTGTCGTCGCAATCCTGCTGGCCGTGTGTGTGCTCGGCTGTATGGCCCAGTACGGTGGCTATGCACCTCACCCAAAACCAGCCCCGAAACCAACCTACCATCACGCTCCGGCACCGATGCATCATGGCGGAGGTTATCATGGCGGCAAAGGAGGACATGTGCCGTGCGGTGCGAATCTGCTTGTGTCCTGCTCACCCCACGTAGCGCACGTGCCCTGTGTGCCGGCCCACGGACATGGAGGACATCAGCAGTACGGTGGCCACCAGCACGGAGGATACCGAGCGTTCGAGCAGTCCGAAACGGAAGCTGACGAATGAGTTGCAGCCAGTCTGAAGGAAGGACCCAGTCTACGAGCAGCTTGATGCGGTTAATGTTTTGATGTGTATGTGTGTGGGTGGGTGTGTGAGTGGGCTTGTGATAATAAAATATCGAACGTTAGAGAACGCATCCGTCCCCGGGTAAACTGAGTTGGGTTGAGTTCTCGTCCGAAAATCGCAACTCCGGTTTGCAGAGGTTTTCACAGCAACAGCTGGCAGAAGATTTTCATCAGGCATGGTTCATTCCGAAACTCTCGCACACCCAAAAAAGTATTCTTTGTCTAGGCTAAATGGTTCCAACCCCCTTGAAACAGAAGTTCCGACCAAAACTGAATGAGGCTTCACGAGAGTCGGAACAGAACGTCTCATTTGGTGTGGTGACGGTAGAACACAATCCAACGGCCGATCAATATGCGGCCAATAATTAATTCCTCATCCGGTGTCAGCCGGCCAAAACTCCGACGGCCAGATGGAACCTTTCAACACGTTGGCCCACTGCACTCTGCTCTGTTCCTTCATTCATGCTAGGGCATGAATAATGCAACAGAGCGCGCACACACATTCTGCAAACGAAAAACACAAAAACAAAAAAGCTGGGAGTAAAAAACAGGTCTCTGGCCACTGCCGGTAATGGGATATTGTCACTGATTTCATAATTAGTTCAGTTTCCGTGCCAACACCAACCACCATTAGCGTCGCCCATCAGACCACTGGCCGGGCGAATAATGCCATTATGAAGGTTTTCCGTTAATGAGAAACGAGACACGGAAATAAGACTCATAATAACTTGCAAACCGAGAGACCGAGCCACACATCCACACACATGGTCCACACTTAATAATGCAATCATTTGGCTGCATGAATGGTGAGGATTGCAGTTTTATGCTACTTTTTTTTTGTTTTTCGAGATGAATTAAAGTTAACAAACACACCTATCCAGGTATGAATGATGATGTTGCTGCTGGTGCTGCTGATGGAAGGTTTTATTTTTGCAGCATGGTGTGGCTGTGTATTTTGTCAGCTGATTAATTTGCAAACCACAGCGCGGGTGAAGGGCTTTATCTTCATCGTATTGAGTGCTTTTTGAGCCAGTAATGTTGATATATTTTGATTAAAAATTGTTTTTTTTATTTCTGCAAAGTTCGGTACAAGTCACCGAACCAAACATTTCAATCTCTGAGGCACTCATTTAATACTTTTTGCTTTTTACATTGCAGTTTTATACTTACTCGAATGACTAACGTCAAAAGGAATTGAGGGTTGTTTGTTGGCCACAGTAAGCTTTGTTTGTCCTATTGGATATCTGAAATAAGAGATAAGAGAGAGAGAATGTTTAAGAAAAATGTATCTCTAGTTGTAAAATTTGTCTAATGGCGGATCAAGTTTCTTAGAGGCTAGGCCTTGGCAGAATGTAAGTTGGGGCATGTCTGATTAACTCTGCTGATCGGAGTGATGTTTGCGTTTCCAGCTCCAACGGAGATGTGCTTTCTCTGGAAATTATCATAAGTGTTTGACTTCGAAAAGACAGGGATCCCTTATACAAAGTTCCTAGCACGAGACTCCCAATACGAGGCTCTTAATGCAAGATATTTGTTATTTGTTATTTGTTTATCTATATATTCAATGGGCCTTATCTGGCCCCTTTGAAGCATACATACATTTATCACATTACAATCAACACAGAAGAACAGAACTTAACATGAAATCGGTGGCACCAGACGGGTACTATTTACAAAGGAACTCCGAGACATTTCGGGTTCGTAGTGGGTGCACACCTCGTTAAACCCCCGACGCATAACAAGAAACGGATCAGAGGAGCCAAAACGGCTACGGTTTTCCTCTACGTCAAGCAGTGGTCTAGCACGAATCGATCTCGCGGGGACGTATAGGTCTTATGCGAGATATTCGGCAAGCCCTGGGCTAGGTCAGAGGCCACCAACTATGCTCACCGTTTGATCAGCCACTGAATAAGTTGCGTATTTATTGAACAATTTTGACAGTTTTGTCCATAACCCCTGAACAGTGTTTCACAGTGTAAGTCACAAGATGTCTATCTCTAGTCACTAGGTGTCATCATCTAGAGCACATCCCTGCATGGAGTACTACGCTCCACAGCGCATCGGCCAGGTTCGGATCAGGTCGAGGAAAGATTTAGTTAGGTCCAATCGGCTGTCTGGTTCGCTTTGTGGGGCCACGTGTCACGATGAACCTCACATAATCCATCTCGGAGGACGTTGTTTGCCGCAACAAGTTCTTTTTGGTGGGTACCTTTTGAAGGTTCCATCCCCGTTAACAAAAAAAAAGGGTGTCATCTAGAGGTGTCCAACATATTTATCAAAACAATTTAATTATACTGGCCACAATTTTTGGAAATAATATTTTTCAATTAATATGTGATCCTCATTTAAATGTTAGCAGTTATTATTTCGACAAATTGATTGATCATTTTTGCAAACATCACATTCTGTACAGTCGGCTCATCCAGATGTAGTCACAGATTAAGGTGAAATTGCTTTTCGGTATACTATAATTGATCACTGACCACATCACAAGTAATTCTAACAGTTTAAGTGCATCTGGAGTATGATCTTTCTGTTGTGTTTCAGTAAAAACTAGCCAGATATGTTATATGGTAACTCAATCATTACAAATTTTAGGTAAGCTTTAAAACTGCCTGCATCTTATTTTGTACCATTCAAATTCACGTATCGCACGTTAAGTTGCAACTCGTTTTAAAAACATATCAGTCTTTGAACTTTATTTTCGATTCCCTAAGCAACACATTCTATTTACCTTTAGCAACAAAGTAAACCGAAACCAATAATGAATATTGTTTTAAATGTCCACCTTGCTATCCCAAACGCTCAAGCAAAACATTTCGTTCGCCAGTAAAGACAGAATGAAACACCATCTCCTCTAAATCAGCACATTCCTGTCCGGTCACTTGCACGTCCGGACGCTCATACGGAACCGACGCTGATATTCGACCCAGTAAACGACACATTAATGCTGATTAAGAGCAGTTTTTTTTCTTAAAGCACCAGCCACAGTGAAGAACGCTTCATACGCAACAGTTGCGAATCAAGTCTGGTTGATCGCGGAAGTGTAACAACAGCGTATGTGTATGTGCAAGTGTTAATGTGGTGGCACAAAACAAAAACAATAATAAAAAGGTGACATTTAGCGGACGCGTAGCATATTTGTACCATAATGGATTTGTCTTGTTGTGTCGTCGTTTTTTTTGTTGTGTGATTTAATTATTTACAGACACAAATGCATAAACATACACAGCTTGTGACCAAAGAGCTGGTGATGATTTTTTTTGGTTTTTGTTAAACTTTGAGTGCGAAAGCTGTTGAGCACATGCTGAGTGAGTGGACATGACATCACACATGCTGGTGTCCGAACCCCAACGATGCATCCTTTTTTCCATATCCCTTTTTTTTCGTGTTTGGAGTTTCCACCGTTTCTTCATCTTGCTGAAGCAAATTTGAAGCTAACATAAACCGAACCACACACGTATCCTTCCAACGTCAAGCTTAAATGCACAAACTGCTTCTGTGCTGTGTGTGTTTTAATGCTTTTTTCCAACCCCAAAACGCATAAACACTAGCGAGAAACTGACCGTGGTGTGGAAATACCCTCGCGAAGGCACCGAGGAAGCACCCTCCACAGCAGCAAACATAAACCATAAACACACCAAACAACCAAACCATCAGCGGGGTGGCCAAACCAGTCCAGTCCAGTGTCCCAGCGGGAAATCCTGATTACAGAGTGTGGATGTCGTACGGTGGTGGTTTGTGATTTTCCTCACAGTTTTTTTGTTATTGTTATGTTTCTTCACTGCTCGCCTCACGGTCGAGCATGGCAAGCTTGGTAGTTTGTTGTCACAGCATTAGCATTAGGATTTCCCACGCAAGTCGCCCGCTATAGCCGTCCGGGTTTGTGTGGGAAATTTTTCATTTGCACTCACTGAACCGTGCGAGATTAGTTTCAATTAGTTTAATGAGTAAGTAAATATGCATGAGCGTTTCATCACAAACCGGAGAAGAACGCAAAGAGTGTTGCGCGAACGCGTGTGGCAGCAAACGATGGCTTCTTCCAATATCCGGCCACAGTACGTCACAAACACAGGCAGCCGTACCCGTAGCCCGTGACAGCCTGTGGAAAAGGAGAGCGATGCTTTCGGTGCAACTGGAACTCCGAACGGTGTTTGTGTGTTACCGATGGTAATTTATGCCGTTGATAATTGGAGTGCATAAATTAAGTGTGTATGTGTGTGTGTGTGGAGGTTTGTGTGAGTCTATTATGCTTTCCGGTCGCGAAGCGGAGTCGACTGCGTGACAGTTCATTCCCTTGGAAATGTCATCATTAGCATCCGCTGTTGTTTGTGTCTTTTCGCGACATTTTACGGCAGAGGAAAACGTGCCGATGGCAGTTATGAGCTCGTGTGTGTGTGTGTGTGCATCGTTCGGGCCGAGATGCAAAGTGTGGGCTGATGTGTGAGGGGATTTCCCACGCAAGTCGCCCGCTATAGCCGTCCGGGTTTGTGTGGGAAATTTTTCATTTGCACTCACTGAACCGTGCGAGATTAGTTTCAATTAGTTTAATGAGTAAGTAAATATGCATGAGCGTTTCATCACAAACCGGAGAAGAACGCAAAGAGTGTTGCGCGAGCGACGATGGCTTCTTCCAATATCCGGCCACAGTACGTCACAAACACAGGCAGCCGTACCCGTAGCCCGTGACAGCCTGTGGAAAAGGAGAGCGATGCTTTCGGTGCAACTGGAACTCCGAACGGTGTTTGTGTGTTACCGATGGTAATTTATGCCGTTGATAATTGGAGTGCATAAATTAAGTGTGTATGTGTGTGTGTGTGGAGGTTTGTGTGAGTCTATTATGCTTTCCGGTCGCGAAGCGGAGTCGACTGCGTGACAGTTCATTCCCTTGGAAATGTCATCATTAGCATCCGCTGTTGTTTGTGTCTTTTCGCGACATTTTACGGCAGAGGAAAACGTGCCGATGGCAGTTATGAGCTCGTGTGTGTGTGTGTGTGTGTGGATCGTGTGGGCCGAGGTGCAGAGTGTGGGCTGATGTGTGAGGTGCTTTTTCTGTTTACGGGATGAGCTTTCAGTTCCAATTACAGTAAGTCATAACAATCCTTTGTTTGTCTTTTAATGTAGTTGTTGATTGAACAGGTTGTCTCTGATAGCGTTTTACCATGGTTTTATCATGCTTCTCATCCTTCGAACCTCAGCTCAATGTTTATCGTTTGTACTTCAATAATGACAACACTATTGCTGAGATGGTTTTCGCTACGTCTTATTTAAATTTGATATACATCTTTACTCCCTATAGATCGTTAGGAGGTAGGCAACTGCAGAGACCTCTAATGTATTTAATCGCAAAACCTCATATTGTAGTCCGGACCGGTCTAGCCTCGAATAAAACCTTGTTCTATGTTCAGTTTTTGCGCTACTAATTTTAAAGAATACTCGTTAAACTATAAGAAAAGGACAAACAACTTACATGCAAATGTGATCACAAATATTATACTAGCGACTCAATTATGGACTCTGATGAAGATGATTTTCACTTAATGATTACGAAACTCTTAAATAATTTGACAGTTCTTTTGTGTTTTATGTTGCGATATACTCAAGAATTAATTTTTTTTTAACGTTTAATCTGTGTTTTACTTAAACATCATAGCATGATCAGGTCCAACTCCAAGCATCTTAATTCATTCGGCAAAAGTTTTTTTGGATGTCTGCTGTAGAAGGTACACAATCTATGATTGGAATAACCATTAAATATTTCCGAATAAAATCACACATCGTAACAATTTATTTAATAAGAAATGGCCTTCATAAATCAGCAATAAACAAACGCGTACAGAAAATTATTTTTTTTTAATTTAAATGTTTAATATTCGTTCAAAAATAAAAATGCTATAAAAAACATTTAACAATATAAAAATATGTATTTTTATCATGTTTTTAAAGTATTTTGCACTTTTTCTACGACAGTTTTAAGGATTTTTTTTGTACATTATGAGTTTAAATCCTTTTTCCTCACATATTCACCAACTTCTTATTAAATAGTTTTTAATTTTTTTATAATCATACATTAAATAACAAGCGCAAAAGCAATCAAAAGCTAAAAGATGGCAAACATGCTTTTTTATGGATGACTAAAATCATTGCTTAAAAATAAATAAGGACATTCTTCACTTTAAATCCATGTCTCTTCGTATGGTTATATTAAATGTCTTATCAAAAATTAAGCGTTTGAGAGTGTTTGTGTTGGAAGCTGTAGTAATTCAATGTAGCTTTTTTAATCCATGAAATACTTTCAGTTCGTTTGTACATTAAAAAATGGAAAGTATTTTTTTTATTATTTTAAACAGCTTGCTGTTTAATCTTGTGTTGCTTCATCATACAAGATTTATTATAAACAATATAATCTAACCATTCTTCTAATTTAATCTTATCCTAATAACTACCCACTCTTGGAACCCAAAGCCTAAAACCACTTAAAATTATGTTAGACTGCGCAACTGACTACATACATCAATCAAAACACCAAACATCCCAACAAACGAACCAATCCACTTCTGTATGGGTAATTAATCTCCCATACTAGCAAAACCATGAATCTTTGATCAAGTATCGCTTAGTTACGGAGCGACCGAAACTTTGAAAAAGCATAAATTCCAACACTTTCATTAAAGTGGCTACGGTTTGCTTTTACCCCGAGCCACCCGAAAGCCCGAACGTTTTGATGCTACGCCGTATCCGGCATCGCCGATATACTTGGAAATGCCATTAAAACTCATCGCTCATCCGGTTAATCAATTATTGAAAATTAAATTAACGTCGAGTGGTTCGAGAATGCGACGGCGGTGGTGGTGGTTGCGCTCTAAAGTTTTCATCGGATCGGAGCTGATGTTTAAGTTATTGGTTCCATTTTAATCGCCCCCCGAAACAAGTGCTCATCGAGACAACACTTTGCTGCATAATGCCGTACCATTCGTTTCGGATACTAAATCGTGAATCGATGAGTTCGAGCGACAGCAAGATTTTCGAGGATACAAGTACAACCCAGATCCCAGTTGTTCGAACTGGCGATGTAAAACGAGGTAAAGTTTAACCACTACCGCAAACACTTGCACGACTCTCGTCGAGGGAGGAGCGTTGAATCATTTAAAATACATGTGTTGACCGCAGACGGTGGCCCTTAAAACCACGCCGTACGATGTCGTTCGGGAAGGTTGCATGAATTTTCGATTTCAAAGTTTTTATCCTATTCTCCGCCATTTTAAAGTTCGATCAGATTAGTCTGGACTAAGGTTAAGCATCACGGTGGAAATGATACATGAATCAACACCTCTCAGTTGCAGGGGCTGCTGGTAACGTCGCACACTGGGAAAACGGGTGGGTTCGTATTTAAAATTTAACAGCACGTGACCCGAACCGGTCGTCTTCAAGAAAATCCGTCTTTCAACGCAAGCAGCGAATGGGAAACTGGTGGCCGATAAGCAGGAATTATGTGCTCTTCATTACCATGCATAATTAAACGGTGAGCAAAATGTCTTCTTCGTCGCGCTCGAGGTCAGCGATGGTTCCAGTGCTGGGGCATTGCAACCATAGTCTGTCTGCTGTTCGCTTCTAGAAGGAAAGCTCCAATTAGGGTAGTTTTTAATCATGTTCAATTATTTAAAGCTTCGTGCACACAGAAGCGAGTTTCTTTAGAGTAAAATAAAAAGCACAAAACTTAGGAAAATCCTAGATAAGCGATGTTCTGTTCGGTGGAGCTTTAAATAAAAAGATTCTTTGAATTAAAATGGCGAAAAAGAGCGAAAGGTGCCAAACAAGATGGTGGTCGAAGGAAAACATTCTCTACTCGAATTCTTTTCCTGCCGGTCGTTTTATCATTCCTTCCATTCTCCTTTAAGCTTTTCGTAAGCTACTTTCGCCGATTTGATCTTAACGAATTTCAATTGTTTCTAAATACCAAACTGAAAATTGGTTCGAATTTCTACGGAACGCCAGTGCAAACGCGGAAATAGTAGCTCCGCTCTCAAAGGTTTTCCTGTGTGTTGGCGCACACAAGTACCAAACCGTACCGTACCGGAAACCGGAATTGAATTTGCCGCAGGGTTCAAGCGCAATGGAATGTTTAGAAACGAACAAAAAACTCTAAACAATTTTAATTTTCATCGAACGAAGGAAAAGCACTCGGCCATTGCAGACCAACAGTGTATTGGTCGTTTTGTCGGAAGCCCGTCCTTTGACCGTATGGAATGTTTCGGTAGAAGTTGAGTTCTGCCACTTGCTTTTTGTGCTGCTTTTGTTATTTTTTATTTTATATTTTTTTTTTTGGTGTTGCTCACACTTCAATTGCTAGCGCAAACATTGGCCACCGGGGTGACCGACCGGGGGTTTTGGGGTGGAATTTGCAATGGAAGAAAAATACGGAAAAAAGGCAAGAGGAACCAAAATCTTTGGCAGCCAAAAGAAAACACTTCTGCCGTCGGTCGGTTTTGCCAAAATGCCTTCGAATTGGATTTATTTATTTATTTGTTTTTTCTTTGTCACACTTTTCACAGTCACAGCAGTTTCACAGCACCAGGCGACGGATATTTTATTTCCAACACCACGGCATGGGTTGATCGTTCGGGGTTTTCTTGTTTTCTTTTCTGTTCCACTCTCATATTGTTCCGGCACACACACTCACACACCAGCACATATTTTTTCTTTATGTTTCGCCTCAGCGAATTTTGTCACCCTTTTTCGGGTTCGCCGGGCGCGATGGATTGTGAATTTAATGCCGACAAACCGAACGCGTCAAATGCGATGCTTTATGGCTCGCGCCGCGTTAGGCGCAAAACCCCTTTTTCTGCTTTTCGGTTTGTTTGTTTGTGCCAATCGAAGAAGCAAAAAAAAAGGCTCCAGACCAGAGGATATCGTTCCCAGTGCTCGGTGGTTAGCGCTTTTCGGTTGGACTTTTTGATTAAAATTCTTTACAGCAAAACCACACCGACCGAAGCAGAGTGGTGGCTTTTTGGTGCTGTTGTGTGCTTCTTTATTTTTGCACGAGTGTTGTTTTATTACATTCCAAGGATGTGAACTTGCGTCTTAAGGGAAAATTTTCCACTTTCCTAGGGGTTGGGTTTGGGAGTTTTGTAACGATCGGTATTGACAATGTGCTTTTAGTTAAAAATTGATCATCGAGTTCTTATCGACACTTATTGCTAAGGTTTTAAATAATAAAATGATCCTTTATTGTCTTTTAAATTTTAACATTATTAAGTTGACGATTCATTTGAAAATTAGCACAAGATCAAACAAGAAAAATTTAATGCTCATCAACTTCCTTAAGGACACAATCTCAGGCCAATAAAACTTAAAGTCCGGGATGCAAAAGGGCGATTAGCCCTTTAAGCCAAAAGTAAGATAAGCCCTTTATAATACTCTTAAAATTATACAAATGAGAATAGTTCTTCTTACACCAATGATTTATTCTACAATGTGGTGTAACCTTGAACAATATCAACTTTTCTAGCTTGTGTTTTTAAATTTGGTTGTCTTGAATGTTGCTGCAATAAAGTTGAGTTGTATTTTGTGCATTCGTTTCGGGAAATTGTGTTTGCATGTCATTGCCTAATTCTTGAAGAATCATTTGTAAAAAAA